>PXOD01000449.1:0-42373 GCA_003012165.1 Paramyrothecium roridum
ATATATATATATATATACATACATATATATATCCGCCGCTTAAATAATCTCTGAGCCGTTCAGAATTACTTTGCATACATATTCTTTCTCACATCGACTTTACTCAAGGCCTTCTTCATACTCAGCATCTATCTTCATCGCTAAAGGCAGGCGCCCTTCTTTGACGGCCCGCTTACTATCTTCCATCTTCCAAACGTTCAATCCCGTGCCTCACCTGGGCACGTCTAATCTTTCAAAACGGCGGTTCTTACTCCAGTCGGGCGGGACCCTCTTGTCCCCCCTCACCTTCTAGGAATGCAGGATCTCAACAGCCCCGTCGGCCAGCCTGGCCAGAATGGCGGAGGCCAACCTCGCTTCGGGCACGCTTCCAAGCCTTCCAACAGCGATACCGGCTTCTCCCACGGAGCTTTCAACTCCAATGTCTCGGGCTTCGCTGACAGGCACCCCCGTCGCGGTAACATTCCTTCTCTCAACACCCAGGCCATGAGCCAGGCTCAGACCGTCCCCTCGGCCAGCGCCGACATGACCCCGGGTACTGCCTTTGACATGCAGTTCACCCCTCTTCTTCCTTCTCAGCTGCTCCTTGGAAGCCCCTTCCAGCCCGGCACCCCGGCTGCCTTTGCCAGCCCCCAGTTCCAGAACATGCCCGGCTTCCAGCAGGCCCAGCAGCAGCACAACAACATGCAGAACGTTGGCGCAGTTTCCAGCCCTATCCAGCAGAGCATCTCCCCCCAATCCTACCAAGCCATGGTCTCGCCCTCCACTTACGGAGCTCCTCAGTTCTTCCAGACCCCTCAATCTCCTACTGGTGGCTTCAGCATGCAGGGCGCTGCTGGTATGCAGCCTACTTCCCCTGTCATGGGCGCCACTGTTGTGACTGGTACCAGCCGTACTGTCTACCTTGGCAATATCCCACCTGACACTTCTGCCGAAGAGATCCTCGGCCACGTCAGGAGTGGTCAGATCGAGTCCGTTCGCTTGCTTCCCGACAAGAACTGTGCCTTCATCTCCTTCTTGGATGCCAGCTCTGCTACCCACTTCCACTCGGATGCCATTCTGAAGAAGCTTTGCATCAAGGGCCAGGATATCAAGGTTGGCTGGGGCAAGCCATCTCAAGTTCCCACTTCGGTTGCTTTGGCTGTTCAGCAATCTGGTGCTTCTCGCAACGTGTACCTGGGAAATCTTCCTGAGGAGGTGACCGAAGAGGAGCTGCGCGAGGACCTAGGTAAATTCGGTGCCATTGATACCATCAAGCTCGTCCGTGAGAAGAACATTGCGTTCATTCATTATCTCTCCATTGCCAACGCCATTAAGGCTGTCTCGCAGCTTCCCCAGGAGCCCAAGTGGCAAGCTCCCCGTCGTGTCTATTATGGCAAGGATAGGTGTGCTTATGTGTCCAAGACACAGCAGCAGAATGCTGCTCAGTACCTCGGCATTGCTCCAGGTTACGCGCACATGCTGACTGGTGCCGATCGCGATGTCATTTCCAACGCTCTAGCCCAGCAGTCAGTCGCCGCCGCCGCTGTGGCTACGACCGCCGGTGGCATCAACAACCTCGGCAACCGTACCATCTACCTGGGCAACATCCACCCCGAGACTACGATCGAAGAGATTTGCAACGTTGTCAGAGGCGGTCTTCTGCACCACATCCGCTACATTCCCGACAAGCACATTTGCTTCGTTACTTTCATTGATCCTACGGCTGCCGCCTCCTTCTACGCTTTGAGCACTTTGCAAGGACTGATGATCCACAACCGAAGACTTAAGATTGGCTGGGGCAAGCACTCTGGTGCTCTTCCTCCAGCTATTGCGCTTGCCGTCAGCGGTGGAGCCTCGCGCAACGTGTACATCGGCAACTTGGACGAGACTTGGACAGAGGAGCGCTTGCGCCAAGACTTCTCTGAATATGGCGAAATCGAGTTGGTCAACACTCTTCGTGAGAAAAGCTGCGCTTTTGTCAACTTTACCAACATTGCCAATGCCATCAAGGCCATCGAGGCTATTCGTGGCAAGGACGAGTACAAGAGGTTTAAAGTCAACTTTGGCAAGGATAGATGCGGAAATGCTCCTCGCCAAATGCAGCAGCAGCAGCAACAGCAGCAGAGCCAATCTCCACGTACTGAGACCGTGCCCTCGCCTCCTCCCAATGGCTCTCAGAATAGCGGCTCTCCCACGAGCGCGGCCCCGCAGTCGGCTGGTCCATGGAGCGCCAACAGCAACCCACTGACCATGTATCTTACTCAGGTCTCCCAACAAGCTCAGCAGCAGCAGATCGTCGCTCAGCAGAATGCCATGTTCGGATCTGCTCAGTCGTCTCCCAACGAGCTGACCATTGATGTCCCTCAGCAGCCCCACATGATGGGACATGGTCAGTCTGCTAGTATTTCCAACGGCTTCCCAAATAATGTGACCACCCCTTCCAGCGCCACCACCATCGGCGGCTTGTTAGCGCCGAGCAACGCTCGCGGTCAGCACAGCCGAGCAGTTAGCCTACCCGTACTCGCCCCGGGTTTCGAGAATGGCGGTGTCGGCTCCGGCAACGGTCCAAGTGCCAATGGCAATGATGGCGAACGCCGCGGCCACCAGTACCAGTCCAGCTTCAGTGGAATGGGTGCCGGCTTCGGCCTGGCCATTCAGGGTGGCTTGAACGGATGGGTTGAGGAAGAAGTTGCCAACTAGTTGCTGTTTTCAGAGCATGGCCTTGCGCATCTTTCACTCTCGGTGAGGGAGGTATGAGAAATGGAAGGAATCAAAATATCACCTAATTTTTGTAATTGCCCCTGACATTCCCTTCAGTTTTTATTTTCTCGCAACGCATTTTGCCTAAATACTTTGTTTGTTAATTACCATTTTGGGAGCTGCAGCAGACTGAAGGTGCTTTGAGACTGTCAGCTTCCTGGCGCAACCGTGCGACCAAGAGAAAAAGGGGGATCGGGGAGACGAGACTTTTCAGCTTGAATGGTGCATCAGCTCATGGTCGGATGTCAATGTCGGGTAAAGAGTAGCTGGAGGACAGCACTGGAGACGAGGAGAAGCATTTGCATATGTGCCAGTATTTTCTGTCAAAGGAGTCATGGCTTGGTATGGGATCATATAGTAGTACTGAATGAGGATCACATCTTTATTCTACGAAACTTCGAATCGTCTTTGTAGTGAAGCATACCTCGTACGCCTACATATATAAAAGCATAAATGGTCTATCCCCTGCTCGATTCGTGCCGCCATTTGGTCAATACGACTCGATTCAGATAAATCAACTTGCCTTAAACAGTGTGAGCCAGGTATATTGCGTCATCTGATCTGGTATCACTCAAAGACAACGACCTCGATGAGCAACTAGGTGGTGCGGAAAAAGTTCAACCCGAGGATTCGAGGCTTAGAAGCCCGCAGGCTCAGGCTTGGTCGGGAAGGCTGCGGCCTTGAGGTTCTCGCGACACTGTCGCTTCCAGTCGTCGGGCGTAAATTTATCTACGATGGACTTGAATGCTTCCTATTTGTCGATGAAAGGGAGAAAAGGATTATCAGGGATCGGTTCTCTGCTTCTTTGTCTTTCTTCGCAAGGAGCTACGTCTTCTTGTTTCGGAGAAAGAGGCTTTCACGTAGATGACGGGTGCTGGGTGATGGACTTACCAGAGTACAGAAGGACTCATCACCTTCAAGGTGGTTACCGGGCTTTTTGCAGCCGGGAATGGAGACGGGCCTGTCGTTGTAGCGCAGACGAACGTAGTAGCCCTGGAGCTTGCGCTTTTCAGCATCACTCAATTCCTCGGTGCGCTTGCGGCCAATGCCTGGGGGCGGGACGCCGGCACGGCTGCCTCCACTGAGGAGGGAGGAGAACCATGATCGAGAGGTTGCGGAGAGAGACTGGGTGATTGGGGCGGAGTGGTCGGTGTGACGAAACAGCTCAATGGCGATGTGGCTGGTAAACGGGGGCCACTCGTCTGTGTCGAAGGCGCCTAAACTGGAGAGCGCACCGGCGAGGGTGGTGTCGTGGCAGCCACTTAGGCCGAAGCGAACAGGAATGTGGCCAGGCTGGCCAGGCTTTGAGTGGAGCTCGTACTGTCCGTCAGCGGTGCTCTGCTCGACGCTGCCTACCATGCGGGAGACGACGTCGCCCAGCAGGCCGCCAATACCTAGCATGCGATACTCGCGGCTCTCCTTGTATCCGGAATACCATTCCTCGACGCCAATTTTCTCAATGATCTGCTTGATCTTGGGGTCGTAGAACTCACTCGGCAAACGGGTATCAGGACCGTGGGCGGATGTGGCGTTGATTGTGTCCATGATACCGTTGAGCCTAGGGTGTGAATCAACGGCCACGCGAGGGCTATCCTCTGGCATCCACTTGCCAAGCTTCTTGGTGAGATACGCCATATCGTCTGTGTCGTTCCATCGCTCTGCCGTACGTTGAGCGAAGGCCCGTGAGAGCACGGCGAAACGCCGACACATGCCATCGTTGGGGAAAAGTGTCTCGTCAGCTGGACCGCGCGAGAGAATGGTGGGTGGTGGAAAGTGAGGATCGCGCGTATGTGGTGGGTAGAGGCCATGGAAGGTTTGTTGGAGAGAGTCAAGAGCACGAGGGACAGGTGTCGCGCGGAGGTAGATGAACTCGGAGTCCCGGATGCTGGGCGGCAAGAAACCAAGCTGGTCGATGTAGAGCCTACGAAGCCTCTTGCCAAGGTCGAAGGTGGTCTCGCGGCCACGGTCCGTTAGCATACCGAAATCGCAGATATCATCGAGCTCGCCGCGGGGGCCGGCCGCAACACGAGGTGCATCTCGCGGGCCGAAGGTCTCAAGACGGCGGCGCCACTCGAGGGTCGACCAAGACGCCGTGTCAGGGTCAAGAACGGCGCTGCGCAGTTGACGAGCGGCGCGGCAGTAAGGCCAATGGGGGGCGAGGCCAGCATTGGCGAATCGGGCGTTGACAGGCGTGCGCTCGCCGTGACGTAGGAGGATCTGGACGAGCTGGAGGCGAAGCTGAGGTGGGTAGAGATCGGAGAGCTCGGTGTCGGAGTAGGGAGGGCGAGGCTGGAGGGTAGTCATTGTTCAATGGCCGGCTGTGATGCAATTCGTGGGCTGGGTTTCAAGCACGGTCAACAACCTGCTGGCCAATTGAGGGGCGACAGATGGCGAAACTTGTGTTGGGGGAGGGGGGCAGAAGGCTTCCGGATTCTGGTTCCAATCGAGGCCAGACGGTGCCAGAGAGTCGCTATGGTGGCAGAGGAGAAGATGACGGTCAGGAACGTAGACGGGTAGGATGATTGGCTTGTAGCGGTTACATGACGTCGGGTAGGACGACCAGCCGAGGTGGACGCGTGGGGTAAAGTGGGGACTCCATTGGCTCGCCTTTCACAAGGGAATATTAGGTAAGATGAGGGAGGCACAGTGGGTCGACATAAGGTAAGTTTCGCTCAGTGCTGCTGTATGATGAACCTAGGTGTGAGAGTAAGTGGTTGAAGGAGCGAAAAATGTATTAATATATATAGATAAGTAAAATAATTGATCTTCCACTATTTAGAGATATTTAAAACCATGTTAAAAGAGTTACCCTACAGATTAGTGATTATGATATTAAAGAATTAAAGGGGTTATATTCTGGTAGTACGCGAAATTACTATCGATGAACTGTATCTTCAATGTACAGATAGGCCTGCCCGCTCGAAACCTGCCCGAGGCCTTCGGAGAGATAACACTGTATCGGCCGAGACTTGAAGGTGCATGGCCATGCAGTCCCGACATGCGCCGGCAGGGTGGGATTGCGGCCTGGCCTCCAGTCCTTTGCTCTTTCGAGGTGCGCAAGGCTCATGGTGAACTTGGCCTGAACCACTCTGGTGGAACGACGATCTCGGCCTTGTGTTATTTCCCACAAGGCACTAAAAATGGCTACTGTTCCTTCGGGTTGCCCAAGCGCGCAGTGGCACAGCCACCCTCCGGCGTCGGGGAATAGCGTGCCAGGAATAGAGGCCCGCTGCCAAGATTTCTTGTCCTTCGGCTGGGCTTTCGCTTGCAGGTCTAGACGGGCCCGGGGCGCCGAGGCCGAGGGTGCCGGCGCGCGCCATGCCTCCCAATCTGCCCTACTCATGACCTCATGAGGCTCTGTGCTGTGTGTGCTGTGCTGTGCTGTGAGTACATGTTGGCGCGAGGTGGGCAAAACTCTGACCGGGGCCATTAACATGCCACAACACACACACACCACATGCTAGTAAACGGCAAGGCTGAGCAGAGCAGAGCAGAGCAGAGCATTAAGCAAGTAGAGCAGCGCAGGAATGGAGGGTAACGCCAATTACGGGGCATTTTACCTTTATATCTCATTAACCGTTCTGGGCTGGGCCTTCCTCGCGGCACGTTCGGGGCCTTTGGTGTCTCCGAATTCCTTCCTTCCCACCGTAGCAAGCAGTTATTAGTTGGTTATTTACCTTGGTTGCTTGAACCCAAAATCCGTCTTGACAAAACCTGAGCTTGTGCTGGCGCACACTTCCAATCCCACCGCTTTCTCAAATTACTCAAATTACAAGACCGGGCTCCGATTCGCAGGTGTTGATTTGTCGGTTTCGCTTCCACTTTCACCTTCACTTTCACTTTCACGTGCTTTCCTTGGTCCTTTCTTACTGCAACCGGGCATCGTGGATCTGGGATCCGCAGGCTACCGGGGGCTACGGAGCTCAGGGTCCATCCTCCTTGACAACCCGCCATCATGCTCCCCATTCCATTCCATTTCTTTCCTTCTTCTTAATTAGCCGAACATCCGGATGGGGGACCAATTGGCATTTTCAAATCCCTCGGGCTCTGTTTTGCATTAGTTTTCGGTCGCTGCTTGGTCTGAGAACGAGCGGGCATCTTTGGCTACCCGCGTATTGCATCCTTGCCAACAGGTGGGATCCACTCGTCACTATTCACCACCGAGGGTTCCGCGTATTCCGGCCATCTCGTGAGGACTTCCGACCGTCGACGCCGCTTGATTAGGACGAGGCCAGATCTCTTTCTCATACTACTTCCCCGCGCTGACATGCATGGCCATGGGTTGCTGTGCCACAACCGAAATTGTTTAACCCTCGTACTCGGTCTCTTACACGCGCTCCCACTCTACCCTTGATATCATCCACTCATCATGAGCGTGTCTTCCTCGCCCCAGCCCTCCCCGGCGCCTCCAGCTATACAAACTGAATCGGACGATAACAGCCAGGGGGAAGACTCGGTTTTCGATGACCAAGATGAGGCCCAAGCTGCTCTGCAACCCGCCATCAGCGCCGTGGCTAGCCATCTTACCTCGTCCCTCACTCCTGCCGCCGAGAAGGTTGCTGCTCTCGAGAAGTTTCCGGGGGGCTCGCTGGCAAACCAGGCATTGACCCTCGAGGAACACATCAATGGCTTCAGCAGTCCCGAGCTTTCATCTTCGCCAGAAGCTACACCTCCAATTAGTCAACTATCCTACCCTGCTATGCCGGGCACGCCTCCGTCCGATGAGACGACGCCCGGGAGCTTGACACCACGACAACCCCTTCCCTCACCATGGCATTCTGGACCCAAAGAGATGGTAGTCAAGGATGGCCGGTCACGGCACACTCGTGGAGTCCTTGAGTCGGCGCTTGGGCATTCGCGGCAGCGTCGATCTGGATCTGCAGGACAAGAAGCCTTCAAGCGACTCCAGAAGGCATTTCCTTCGCTTCACTCGTCGACTAACTTATTGCCATCACGGTCGAGCTCTCTGTTCACCAGCAGCTCTCGAAAACTTCGACACGAAGCATCATCACATAAATTAAGTCCTGGCAGAGGGAGCCACCCGCCAAATCCACCGGCATCATCACTCTCTACCCCCCAAGGGAGCACGACACAAAAGAGAGACTCGCTCCTGTCCCCGAGTCCGCCTACCAGCCGTCCTCCGATGCTTCGCAGGGTCACTTCGGATGACAGCCTGCTCTACCATAGCTTATCGCGTACCTCTTCTCTTGGAGATGACGAACAGTTCCATGACGTGCGCGCCATGGTAAACATGAGGCTACTTGCCCTGAAAGACAGCCTACCCGATGTTCCTAACTTCAAAATGCCTAGCCTGCCCAAGTTACAGGCTTCGTCGATCCGAAGTTCTAGTGCGTTCAGCAATATCTTTCCTGCTGAACCGTCCAGAACCCCGCCGGCCCTCGAACGTGACCTAGGTCACCATCCCAAAGAGAACTGGACAGCGCTAGACTATGTTCTCGAAGACTTGACGGGTGACATTGTGATCCTGGGCGGTTATCGTGGCTCAATCTTGAGATCTGCAGAGCCTCCGCATCAGCAACTGTGGGCTCCTGTAAAACTAGGTTTCAATATGAGGAGAGCAAATATGGAAGTGGGCCTAGAAGACGAGGATGAGGAGAACATGGAGAAAACGATCATACCTTCAGGTATGCTGCAACACATTGGCCCAATCGACGTTTCTCGGAAACTCTTCAAGAAGCTCCGATCTAGTACTAATTGCAAAAACGGCACTCTCCGCGTGTGGGATTTCGGCTACGATTGGAGGCTGAGTCCACATATTTCTTCACGCAAACTGCAAGAGTTCTTGCAAAAGCTACCCTCAAACCAGGCAGGGGTTGCACTACAATCAAGGGGAGCGTTGGTCATTGCCCACAGTCTGGGAGGGCTTGTGACTCGGCATGCAGTAAATCAACGGCCTGATCTTTTCTCAGGGGTTCTTTATGCCGGTGTGCCGCAGCGGTGCATCAATATTCTCGGTCCATTCCGTAATGGCGACGTCGTTCTCTTCAACGAAAAGCTGCTCACTGCCCAGGTCAACTTTTCCATCCGAACTTCCTTCATCTTCTTGCCAGAAGACGGGTTTTGCTTCATCGACAAGAAGACTCAGGAATCATACCCTATTGACTTTTACGATCCTCAGGAATGGATCAAATGGCATCTTAGTCCTTGCATGCAACCAGCTCTACCACCATTTAACCGGCCCCAGTCATCCCCCCTCTCATCCTTCTTCCCGAATGCTCTTCGCTCCCGTAGCGACAGCAAGCCTGAGAAGCTGGCTTCAGATGCTCATGCCGCCAAAGAACGTACCCTTGCGCCACATATGAATGCCAGCACAGGCGGACCTGTGACGAACGGTGCCATCCTGACCACAGATCGCCAACGACAACGTTATTTCGAGTATTTGACTCGCACGCTCAACAATACACGCAAGTTCCGTGCAGAGCTAGCTCATTCATCTTCGCACCAATCGGCCAATGCCTACCCACCCTTCGCAGTTCTCTATGGAAAGACTATTCCTACCGTATATGCAGCTCAAGTTAACGGCCGCGAAGCCATTCCTTGTTCTGACTGCTACGATGATTTGCTCTTCCGGCCTGGTGACGGGGTTGCTCTTGCAAAAGAATCAATGCTTCCGGATGGTTACTCGATGGTACGGGGCGGTCGTATCAGCACAGAGCGCGGGCACCTGACCATGCTTGGTGACATGCCAGCGGTAGGACGTGCCTTGGAGGCGCTGGTTAGGGGGCGAAAGAAGGGTATTGGAATGGGCATCACGCAGACAGACGGTGCGTAGATCGGTCGTGAGGTCTGTAATCCTCTCACACGGATGGATTGGCTGCCTCAATTACGAATAAGATAAGAGTTGGATTCGATACGGAGTTTCTGGAGTCTCGAGACATCAAGGCCAGCGTGCTGCAGATTTATGAGTTTATAATGATATCTTGAATATCCCAATATACACTCGGACATCTCACAACTGCCCACAAACTAAACACCGCTCATTCTGACTAGGAAACCGTTCCTCAAAATACAGTCAACGCCTAACTTTTCCTTTGTCCATACTCGGCCACCTATTCGCATCTTTAGTCCCTCGAAACGCCCATACGCCTTACTCGAGAAAGAATTAACCCGCCCTCTCATAAGATCGAAACCGCAAAGCCAAATTCGTAAGGTGATACTACACATTGAGCGCGTCAAGAGGTTCAAGGGGCTGTATGCGCCACGCCGGCGACCTCCAGTGCGGAACCTGCCGGCTGATAGTTTCCATGGAGGCCTGGATCTGCTGTCCCATCCTCTGCATGACCTTCTTCGGTGGAAGCACGAGGTCCTCCTCGCGTGGGACAAAGATAATTTCCTCAAGCGCCGGCATACGACTGCAAATCAGATGGATCAGCTCGACTGACAAGGCGCCAGCTGTCATTGAGCGGTATTCGGGTCCGATCCAAAAAAGTGCATCGCTGACCGCGACGCGACGCACGGCGCCGAGGTCGGCCGGGGCGCAGAGGGACATGCAAGTGCGAAGCTGAGCATCAGCAGCCATGTAGCCTTTGCGCGCGCCAAAGAAGAGGATGTCGGTGTCGGGACGGAAGAAGACCTGGCCAGGCCCGCGGGCGAAGCCGAAGAGGAGGCTGTAGCTCTCGAGTGCCACCTCCCGAGACTCGACGCAGGTATGCAAAGCTGCAGGGATAGGTATGGTGGAGACACAGCCCGTGGTGAGAGCGCGCGAGCAGCTCGACTCATCGTCCTCGTCTGCATCCAAGCCACAACGAATTGGTACGAAGCGTGATGCAGGCAAGCTTAGTTTCCAGATGCGCAGGCGAAGCTCGGTGGGAAGCCTGCCGAATGAATGCTGTATGCGAATGTCAGTCAATAATATCCTGTGAGCAAGTGCAGCACTCGCGGTTCCGAGAGGCACTTACAAAGGTTCTCGAGCAGTCACAGGCTCCGGGAACACGCTCCCCACGACCGCCCCCTGATAGCGAAGCTTCTCTCATCGACTCGTACTTCACGCAACCTCCGGCCATTCTGAAGCAAGGCTGTCACAGTCCAGGACAAGTAAGTTGCGGTACGAAGTCTGGTGTCGCTGTCGCGATGGTAAAGTAGATATAAGCTTCTGGGTTATATCGCAAGCTGGAGACATCGAGGATTTGTCTCGGGGAACAGCACGGCGTATTATATCTCCCTCAAAAGCCTTGCTTCTCCATAAATGAGAGCGACAACAGCATGCCGTATTCGACTACTGGGGGCCAAAAGGATATGACATGCTTCTTTGACGGATGGCCCAGGCGGGAATTCCAAGACATGGTGCACACCTGATGGCCAAGCGGGAGACAAGCAACGAACCCGACTGCCTGGGCGCTGGGGCTGGCTTGGTAGGGATGTATGGCATGGACAGGGGGTGGTCGGTGGTGCGCCGAACTCAGCTTGACTGGTTCCAGTATAGTGAAAGTCTAGGATTGTCCGTGTGGCCCTAGGGGCGTAAAGCCGCCGGAAGACCCAAAGAGCTTGGCTGGGCTCTCGCAAAACACGGAAATCGCCATGTCGAATCTGCGTACCTGATGGCATGCATATCACGGAGCTTTAGCCCTTTCCTTTGTTTGGCCTGGCCCACCTGAATGACGCCCTCAGACCCCCTCAGTCTCTCCTTACTTACAGTGCTCGCTAGGCTTGATTCCAAAGCCTGAGACAAGGACTTCGATAAATTATTCCTGCGTTTTGGCTCAGGAAAAGAACTTCAAGAGCGATAGCGTTCCTGACAGCACATTAGGGGTCAGCATCTTTCTGTGGAGCCAGCACCCACGTTCACCTAGATGCTGGCTCAACTTGGAGCCTCTCCCAATATCGTCGGGCCAGGGACCCTTGGCTATGGATCATCAGCCGCTGTGGATGTTGTCGGCAGGCCCTAGCAAGCTTGGAGTTCGCTTTTCATTCTCCTCTTGGAAGATGTTACCCACATCATGGGCATAGTCTAGCAGAGGGTGATCCCCAGGAACAGAACGCTGTGTGAAACCTGCCAGGGTCTGGTGGCCAGGGGGAAGAGGGGAGGGGAACGTGATGTCCTGAGGTAACATCGCCACAAGGCGTCCACTATGGAACCCAGTGCTCTGGGTCACGGCCGCGGTTTGCCGGCAGAATGGCTGAGCAAGCACCCTAAGCACTGGGATGGTACCGTGTTAACCCAGAGCTGCGTCGAAAGTGACTCTTCCAATGACATCAGGATTATGACAAACAATGACAAGGGAGAACGGGGATCAAATCCATGACGGGTGTTGTCTTGCAATAACAGACGAGGCTTGGGAGCTGTCATATCCGGATGTGATCCGCAGTTGCCAAGCCCGTGATGAGATCCTACGTCTATTTCGGAAGATTTGAGAGCTGGACGAACCGTCAATATAGATTCAGTAAATGGATGTTTCACACGGTTTATAAGACCCGGCCTGCAAGATCCTGCCACACCCCAAGGTGGAGCGGCCAATTTTTGGGTGCTCTTTGCGTGCAAAAAGCGAAAAGCGACCCAGAGGCTCCCGGATGGTTGCGATCCGGTGGATGGCCGGAGCTGAGCATCCGGCGTTGATGCTTAACCAGCAAGGGCGGTTTCATGTGCAGGACGGACAAGGTGAGCAAGCAGACAAATTCCCACTCCCAGGCCGTCATGTCTGCGTGTTGCGTTTTCATACCATACAGTACAGTACAATGCCGTATCATCGCCGTGACAATGGACAGCCATGATGTGAATACTGTGCATCAACGGAAAAGCCAAAGGCTGCCGCCGAGTGGTTCAGCCCAGTTAGATAGACTATGTTGATGATCGTCCGTGCCCCCGGTCAGAGGGCTACCAAAGCTGCGGTGATTGGCAGATTGCGCACGGAGTCAACTGCGCAATATTGCATGATTACTTATCAAAGGCAAGCAAAGACGAAGTAAAAGCAAGGGCGGATCGAGCCCGATGCCTGTGCGCCGTCTGAATGTGGAGGTAGCTTCGTTCCCACCTTTCCCAATCCCGAGCCGTTGGGACTGTAGGAACGAGGCGTGGTGATCACCGACGGCGGTGGGCGGGCAGGGACAGGCATCTGGTTGGCGATCATGGCCCACCGCGCGTCGTGGACATGTCGGTGCAGCGAGACAAACCTAACCTTACCTTGTGCCAGGGGGGGGTGAGTGTACGATACGAACAAGACCAGACTCGTTTCGTCTCGGCTCCAGTCTGGTGGTCTTTCCGAGAAACGACTTTTCTTTTTCCCTCCTCCTTTCCGACTTGCCTTAACAAGGAGGTGGAGCGCGTGGGCATATAACACAATACAATACAATACAATATATTATGGTGCAGGATCCGCACAAGCTGAAGAGGCTCATGGGGCCCCATGAGGATAGCGCTGGGAAGTAACCCCAAGGGTAAGGGAAGGGAAGGGCAGGGTGCCGTGCCATGCCGTGCCATGACATACTGTACCTACCGGTTGTTGGGGTCGAGCATCATCAGAACACAAATGAAGGGGGAAACGCAGAAGGAAAGCAGACCGATGGTTCGACGGTCTTCCGCAAGCCGAAGATCATAGGTATTGATGCTTGGGCCACTACAAGGATGAAATGACCGCTCGATAGGTTGCTTTTTCATCCTCTGTTCGCTTCATTGCTTTGCTGTCGTTTTGGCTTTTCGATAATCATGGTTGCGCCACCAATCTATTTTCTCCTTTGCCATTTTTCTTTTTGTGGCGTGTGTCTTCGAGTGCCTTATCAGAGATCATTCGTTCATGCAAGGTACGGTGCGGTACCATAAGGAGCGTGTTGCAACCAAAGACAGACAGACAGACAGACAGAGAAAAGCAAAGACTGGGGAGAGAAGAGGAGAGCGCCGTCTGGCATTTTGGCCCAATTTGTGGCGCGGCTTCGATGCTACCCGCGTCAACAGAGGCCCGCCGTCGTACGAGAGCATCAATGGTCCTTGAGCAGTGAAAACTTGGCGGGAGATGTTGGGTCATGATGATATGACATGAGACAATCAAACGGGAAAACACTCGTTTCGCTCCATTGCAGCAAAGCACAGCAACCGTTCGTCCCATCAAGTCGTTGGTTTTAGCGCCCGTGCCTAAGAAGCCTTCAATTACTCGTGAAATACCTTAAGGTAGCACAACCGGCGGGGGGAGGTGGATTCGGCAACGGAAAACCGGGGCCCCCATTTCCCCCGCGGCCTCTTCACGTTAGCCGCCCTTCCTAGAGTTCCAAGCATCGTGTGGCTGCTGTTTCGGTCGACTGTCACTCCCCGTGATTGGGCAGCTCATCCCGTCCTTTAAGCGCCAGAACCGTCTTCTTCGCTGCACCACAAGGACCTTGGCCAATCTGAAGCCATGCCGCCTCTTGTTCATGTGCTTCACCTGCTTTCGTGCTCTCGTCTTGGTTGATGCTCCTCCCCCCCTTTCAAGATGCCGTCATTCCCCGTGGCCCTTCATGCGGCCCCCTCTTAGCGTAAGCGGTTATGTGCGTGATGTTGCGTGGGCGTTTCGCGCTTCAGCTGGCTCTGCGATATACGATTGGTTTGTCTGTAGGAACAAGGGCTCGCGTGCCTGGCCGTCTCGGCAGTCGTCTGCTCTCGCGTTGTCTATTTCTATGTCGATGGCCCCAAGAGCAGCCACAGTAATGTTGTTTCCATTTCTCCTTCAATCTCAACGTCTTTCTGTCCTCTAGTTCCTCTTCTTCTTCTTCTTCTCCTTAATTTTCTGTCCCCGACTATCGTTGTCAGGTCACTTTCTTTTCTACCTCTTCTCTTGACTCTGGTAGCGTAACGTCGATTGAATTCCTGTTGCTTGATCAGCTCGATCCTCATAATGTCTGTTACCAAAATCGAAACGTCAACCTCAAACTTCGAGGTTGATTTTACAGATAGCCACCCTAGGCAGCGCCTAGTCAACCTGCTTGAGAGCGCTCGAGCTGCCTTGACGGTCCTAGCCCTGGCCTCCGCCATCACGATCGTCGGACTATCTGCCGATGCACTAGCTGTGTATAATCGTACACATGTTCCAATTGACCTCCTCCTTCCCCTGTGGCCAGAGAGGTTCGACATCCGGCCCACCACAGCTTTGGTAGCCACTAGCACCATCATCGCGGTTGTGACAGCGATTTCCTTGCTGGCCAGCAAGATGCCATCGGTAGGTTCTTCATACCACGCACAGCCCTTTGAATTATGCTTACCCAAAACTTCAGCTTCGCCGCAATACCGTAATCAGCAGTGTCTCTTGCCTGGGTGCACCGCTCATCGGGTTCGTCCTCGCCTTCATTGCCATGGCATTTTTTTATGGTGTCAATGCCTCGGACACAGTGGAAACATTCCAAAGCTGGACCTGTCGGTGGCAGGGTGTGGCAATGCGCAGCGAACCACATTTTGGCACTCTTTGCAAGCAGAGCCGAGCCGGTCTTGGTCTTGCCGTGGCACTTGTACCTCTCGAAGCTGTCATCCTTGGCCTTGCCGCCTACCAAATCATCCTGGAGCGGAAGATGGACCGCACGAGCACAGGCCGAGGACAGAAGGCTGCCAGCCCAGCTCTATCGTAAGTGGATGGCTTGCTTAGCGAGGGAAACGGTAAGGGGCTGCTATGCCAGCATGACAGGAGAGTATCGCGAAGCTTGAGGCTTGCTTTTGGTAGGACTTGGCGTTTGTTGATTGCATTACTATGCTTAAATGATACCGACCAAGAAGCCGGGCGAAGACGCTGCTGTGGAAATATAATCCGCAATAAGTCGCATATGTTTCGTCAAAGTCTTTTTAAACAGATGTCATGTACGTAGCCGTAGTGTCGCTGGTGCCTGATGATTATTCTTGGCCTCTGGTTTTTGCTACACAAGACCTAGAGGAGGTAATGCATTCTTCCTCTTCCGTCATATGACTGCAATATTGCATTGTTACACGCACTAGGCGACAAAACATGGCTGCTGATTACGGATCATTTGTGTCACTCGGTTGAGGTCAGATGTAGGCAAACCATGGGCTCCAAGCGCTCGCAAGTTTCCAGCCATTCTGCCACTTCGGTGCAGCTGCCCGTGCCATTCAAGAGCGATGACCGACATTGAACTCTTGAACGTCCCTACTTTCTCTCGACGTTATTTATGTGCTTCACATTCTAGGCGCCAAATGACCTACATCGATTGTCGACACGAAACAATGACTGTGCAAGCAAATGCCACATCAGGTGACCTACTCATAGACCGTGACCTTATCCTCGAGGAAAGCCGAGAAGTCCACGGTAGCTTCTCTGGCTGAACATGTCGGAATCCTCTTCAACCAATAGAAGGGAGCAATCACGCCTACCCCAACCATCTTTGGACCCTGTGGTCGAAGGTCAGGCTGTGCAGGTAGTGGCAAACAACCCATCCATCAGAGGTGCTGCAGCTTCCGCGAAACCTCAACCCGGGCGTCTGCTTAGCAAGCAGCGCAGTCGGTTCTTTCAGGAAGGGGCTCCTAAAAAGAACGATGGCACGGCCGAATTCGGTGACAAGATTCTTCATCAGGCAATGCTGTTGGCGGAGGTGCAGACTAATGTTATTGTACGAACACTATCCATAAAGGCTTGGCTGTTTGGAACGATCGAGGTAACCGGCATTTTAGGTCAACGACGAATTCACCTTTACCACGGAGCTATCGCACCATCTCGCGGCAAGGTACGACCGCACTGTTTGCTCCATTCTCGTCACAGTTCAGCACGGAATCTGCATGCTCTACGGCGGTTCCTTCGACCCGGCCTACAGCGTCGTGATCAGCACGTTGCCTTGTCAAGTTCAAGCAACAACAAACAAGAGGAACACATCATTGCTCCAGAAGCATATGGAGCAAGCTTTGGGAGTACCCGCTGCCCGGGGGCTTGTTCGATATATCCCAGTACCCGAGGAGTGTTTTGGCAAAGACGGAAGAACAGTGGCTGCAAGCATCGATGATCCAAGTGGCTCAAAGTTGTCCGAGCCGCGTGTGGACAAAGCAGAACAAAGTTCAATGTCCTTGGTAGGTGTCTTTGCCGTTTCATGTGGAAGCCTGAGCAGGCTGGCTGACGACGAAATTTTAGTCCGAGTCTTTACAGCCAGAGGCAGTTATTGCACCGGATACAGGTAGTTTTTCTGGTCGAGGCTCAGCCAAACACCTGAACACTGATCGCGACCCGGCGCAACAATCTGCTCGGTACTCGAACACAACAGACAGGACGGGGCCTGCAGGAACACCGGCCAAACGTGTTCGGAACAAGAAAAGCCTGATGCAGCTTATATTCCAGACATCAACTCCGAGCGATGAGGGAAAAGCTAGGAACTGAGCCATCGGCTCGTACATGAAAGGAAGGAAAATGGGTTCGGTTTCTGCCTCTTAGGTAGGATTGGTGTCGCACGGAAGCTGCAACCTCCTGTTTGCAGACTGTTTTTATTTATTTATTTATGTGCCAAACAAATTAGGAAGGCGTGATGGTAAACAAGCAAGAAAAATGCATCGAGACCACCAAGAGTTTTTACTCGTGAACGACCAATTGTAGACAAGGTTGCTTTAGGAACGATTAGAAAGAAGCACCTTATTTCATACCAGACCAGATAGGACGTCCTGCTGTCTATTGTCAAGCATCCACGAGAGGTAGTGGGTGGTCTAAGAGGAGCGCTAGGTCAAGCTATAGGGTAACCTCACCACCTGCCTGGAGTAGGATCTACCTCAGCAGAAAGAGAAAGCACCAACTCTGGCAGATAAGGTGAGCGAAGGTACAGAGTAGGCACGTAGGTAATCATATTATAACCTTACTAGCCTGTCAGGTCAGCGTCATTTCCAGCGCAACGTAATGGTCTACCAGCCACCTCATCCCAGGCCCATTTCATGATACAACAACATCCACACCATTCTCCCGTCCACCGGTATCCCTTCCCTCATCCCACCTTATCTGGCCTTGTCTTGTCTTGCCGGAGGTTGCTTCGCACGTGCCTCCCACCCCGTCTCAGCCTCACCCTGCTGCTGTAGAACCACATTGAAGCTTGATAGGTTTGTTGCACCGCACCCACCATCCCTAATCCTCCGGCTCATTTGTCCTGGTCCGCTCCTGTATCCTCCCGTCTTACGTCCCCTGTCCATCTCCCCGTATCTTCGGTTGTCGCACCTACTGACGTTACCCATAGGCTGTCCTCTGTACCTGCCTACCGTACATCCATCACGGTAGCCTTATCTGGTGGTTCTCCTGACCAGCACCCACGCTGAAGCGCGCAGCACTCGCGCAAAACCGACCCGGCCGTCGCAAGCATGGAGGTAAGAAAGCTTTCAACTCTACATCTTTGCGTTGGTCGAATTGCCTTTTATTCTCCATTTTGAGTCGAAACCATCTGTGGGTGGGTTGGTTGATCGCTCCCTACTCCCTGCTCCAGCGCCTGGGCTGCCCGCATAAGCATCAAAGCTGCTGGCGGACACCCCAAGCATCTGACGCCAATGCGCATCCCGTCAGCATCGGTGAGCTGCATGCCGTCCAAGATGGCCAAATTTCTTTGGCTAGGCCAGCTGGATGAAAGCCCTTGGGCGGCTAGTTATCGTCTGTGACGTTGCTCTTGAGCCGAAGAATAGAGCTGCTTGTATCACCATACAAGACAGCACAGCGCTATACTGCCCACCATTCCAGGTTGCTACCACACCGCCAGTGCAATCCCACTCGTCCTCGACTCTGCGTCGCTGCGAGTCTTCTTCCTAGCTTCCGGTGCTGCCATTGCGTCTTGGCAGTCAATCGAGTGAGCAGCAGCCGGCAGAGCGCGGCATGGCCAATCTATGAGGAGAAACGGGCTCTCGCCGAGCTTGTAAGGTAGAGAGATGCCTGCCGCTTCTCGGCAAGTGGCCGAGCACGAGCACGAGCACGAGCACAAGCACTCAAATCGTCCAAGTCGTGATACAAGATACCTAGCCAGACTCGAGTCGCAGTTGCCTGACCCGTGAGATTTGTTCCAGCGAGCACAACCACCCTCAGAGATGGCCCCGAAGCTTGACCCCCTCATCCTGTATCACCCCTGCCGACCATGTCCCTCAACCCTCCCATGATCGAACCCTTGCTGGCCCAGCGGCTTCATGGTTTCTCTCTGCCAAACATTACAAGTGCAGCACAGCTAAAGCTTCGGCATCTTCATGAACAGAACCGGCGTGGCGCTCCGAATAGCAAAGATGCGAAAAAGCAACTCGAACCCGGCGCTGGGCTGCCGGCCAAGGGCAAGCCAAGATTACTTCTGATGGGGCAAAGGCGGTATGTTATCGTCTAAGCTGGTTTAGATGCCTCGCACTTCTCTAATCAACTGTCTTCTATTCACAGAAGTGGCAAGTCATCCATATCAAGCGTCGTGTTTCATAAGTTGCCTCCCAACGAGACCTTATTCTTGGAGTCGACGGCTAGGATACAAAAAGACTCAATGGCGTGGGTGCTCCATATTTCGTTTTATCCCTGGCGTAAACCCACTTACACTGAACCCTAGTTCTTTCATGGATTTCCAAGTCTGGGACTTCCCTGGCCAGATTGATGTGTTCGAAGATCCGGGCTTTGATATGGAAGCCATCTTCGGCGAAATAGGAGCACTCATCTGGGTGATAGATGCCCAAGACGACTATTTAGAGGCAGTCGCCCGCCTCAACACAACCATCCTATCCCTGCAGCGCTCATACCCAAACATAAACATAGAAGTCTTCATCCACAAGGTCGATGGACTATCGGATGACTACAAGCTGGACATACAGCGCGACATCACTATCCGTATTCAGGATGAGCTATCTGACCATGGCTTCGAGAATGCTCCAGTGACTTTCCACCTGACGTCAATATACAACCATTCCATCTTTGAGGCCTTCAGCAAGGTCATCCAGAAGCTCATTCCCCGGCTCGGCACCCTCGAAGCCATGCTCACTAATCTTTGCCGCACTTGTCGCTTTGAAAAGGCTTACCTCTTCGATGTTTTATCCAAGATTTACATTGCCACAGACAGCGCGACAGCTGACATGGCTAGCTATGAGATCTGCAGCGACTACATTGACGTAATCATCGACATTACAGACGTTTACGGCACCTGGCAGCGCAGTGACGACGGACGCAAGCGGCTAGAGGGTGAGCCTTGGAATGCCAAGCTCGAAGATCAAGTAGGTTGCTCCACGGCTGAGAGTTGCTTGGTGCTACATGATAGCAACAAGCCCATCATGCTACGGGAGGTCGACCGGTATCTGGCTCTAGTCGCAATCATGAAGGAAGATTCTTATGATAGGATGCCTCTGGTGAACATGAATGTTGAGGCTGTTGTAGAAGGTCTAACGGAGTTCTTCAACATTACCAAGCCGAGAAAATGAAGATCGAACGTATGTTTCTGGAGTTCATGTCCTAGGCAAGAAAGCCCATTGTGTATACTATTATCTATAGCGAACTTGAGCCCATTTTCAAGCCTGTTCTTAGGAGCATCCATGTCTGATGTCCTCTGAGTCTTTCGACAGAACTCGTCAAAGGCGCTAGCCTACTTGTTGTCTTCCTTGGGTAATGAAAATGTCCGCAAGATAATGCGGTTGGCATCTAACAAGCACACCCTTGCAGGGATTTCTCCACGTACGTCGCTTTTATCGTGAACTTCCATCCCCACTGGTCGCTTCATCTTGTCCGAAAGGAAACTATAGCTCGGGAACTCATCCGCAGAAACAGGAGGAATACTACTCGCGTTCTCGCTGTCGTAGTCACTATATGGTAATTCGGTTGACTGCACCGGAACACTGATGATGGCGGGCGCTCCATCTGTGAACACCAGAGCAATTAGCATTTCGTGGCGTTTCGCGACTGAGAACGCCATACCTGTAGCTTGACACAAAACGAGTAGCTTCTGGTCGTTGAGGAATTTTAAATCAATGATTTTCTTGTTTGGCGTGTCGACGCGGCACGACATGACCGGAAGATTACTGCTAATGCCTCCGACGAGCTCGAATCCACTGCGGAAAACGTGCACTAAGAATCATTCAGCATGCATAAAAGAACAAACCAGAATGATACTAACATGTGCTAGGAGCATCTCTGGATGCCATTGCGGTGATGGCCATACCCGTCTATTTGGCAGTCAGCACAGCGAAGTCGAACCATGATGCAAGGAATACATACATTGGCCTTGGCTTCGCACATTCTGAGATCTACATGAGTAATCTTGTGGCCTGTAGTCAGGCGTATGGGCTTGCCTAGGCGGACGCTCCGCCTTTTTGCATCTGCAATGTTGTGAAGTATTGTGTTGGACCGCGAGGTGAGATAGTCTACCAGAAAGTCGACATGAGGTAGCGCTCGCATGTGCTGCTGTCCTTCCGCCTGCTTCTTCAACTGCTTGTCCAGCAAGTCCAATAAACTAGGAGTGTCTTCTACATGTGCCAAGTCAGTCGTGTAAGCATCCTTCGGGATCTGGTCGAAGTAGACGTCCAGGGGGCTCGCCGTTAGGTAGCGTTGGATGTAAGTCAAGACTTTACTGTAATCCATAGTCGCTTCCTTCTCGGTGAGCTCTTCGCCTGCGGAGGGACCGGCCAGCTGGTCTATCTGAAAGCGCAACCAAACTGAAAAGACGGCGAAATGCTCGAGCTCGTCCATGACTAGTACTAAGACCTTGTGACCAACGAGAGTCAAGCAGCTGACAATGTCCAAGACTTTATGGATCTGAGCGACGGAGAGTCCTATATCGTTCCTGGCATCGTGGAATTGAGCCAATCCCTTGAGTCTGCTCAATATAATGGCGCAACGCTCGAGCACAGGAAGAAAGTTCTCGTGCACCAGGCTTCGAAGGTTCTCAAGGCCTGAGACGACGGCCTTGTCCCATCTTTTATGGCCCTGATCGATATTAGCGGCCGGGTATGTCAAACAAAACAGGCACATACCCGTTCGGCAAGGCTGTCAACGAGCCATTCGCGTAAAGGTTCGTGAGCGTGACCCGTCACAGCTGTGTGATAGAGCGCCGCGACTATGCCCCTCGGCCCGCTCTCCATATTTTCGAGGTCCTCCTGCACGCCGCGGATGAAGCGAGCCGGCAGCTCCCGCGCGTTCTTCCACTCCGCTTGCATGTGCAGCTGTGTTTGCTTCAGGTACCTCAGCAATTTCTGTAGAGTGGTCAATTTCGAGGCGAGCAGGGAGAGATTGATTGGCGACGAGGCAACGAAGGGCAGGTCCATGGGGATAAGGTCTACCACTTCTGGCTCGCTGGGTGTGTCGGTTAACAGCAGCATATGTGTTGATAGTTGTGGATGTGAGGCGTGGTAGATGAGACGTGAGGGCGTGGCTGTGCCAAGTGAGGGTAATGTGAATGTTCCAATAATAAATGAGTCGTAGATGCTCAACTGGAGCTGCCCTTTACTGGTCCCTACCACCATCACGTTGACTTGGTCGTAATCTTCCGGCTTTAGGGCTTGAAATAGGAAGTCAATACCACTTCGCAAGGTGAAAACGAGGGCATCGTCTCTGCAGCCATGCATTAATACCAAAACCAGCTCCTCTCACATTCTGGCGCACTCACCCTGTCCCGGCTGTGCCAGTTGGGAGGGGACTGATTCTAGGCAGCGCGGTGTCGACTTCCAAGAACATGAGCTCTCGCGGAAGGTCAGCAAGTGTGCTGCCGCTTCGAATGCCTGGTTCTGTCGAAAGTCTGCCCTTGGAACGACTCGGTGCGGCTCTGGTAGTCTTGTCGATCTTGTTTGTCGCCCAGCCAATGTGAGTAATCTTGGTCTCTTTCGCATCACAGACTTGGATGTGATGTGCGGCCTTGTTGTTTTCCAGACCCATCAAGCGCACGACACCATCACTCCAACCAACGGCTAGGAATTGGCCTAGAAACATGATGAGAACCTCATTGTAGACGAGCCGTCCGGACTTTTGTCACCTACCATCAGGTCTCCATTTTACAGCCAGCGCCTCAGGCGCTTTGGAACCGGGCGCACCGAATTGGTGGATCTTGGAAACGAGTTGACCTGGCGGGCGGTAGACCAGCAGGTTATTCCCACTGCCATCCCAGGTGGCAGCAAGGTCGAGAGTCGGGCAGCTTATGGGGAAGCCGGCTGGAGCCCGTTGTTGAAACTCCGTCTCGCTAAAAACAGCAAGCTCCATGCTGGAACTCATAGTGCAAGAAACTGATTTGATCACGGGCTCAAGATGCCGCGGCTGTCATTACACGCGCAACATGTTGCGAAACGTTAAGATAGCACCAAACTGAGCTTGCGAATGTTTACGATGATGTCTGTTGAAGCCGTTTCACAGTGTCACTCAGAGGACATTAAGGCGCGGCAACTCCAACAAAAACACCACGATACAGTGTCACCAATGTCAACACACTGTACAGACATACCAATTCGATTCTCTATTATTTAGTTTTCGCATCACCAATAAGTATCAAGGCCACGTCGATTCACCAGTAAAATTTGCCCGCATGCCAAAGACAGCATCATTTTCACAGAGCCAAATCATCATACGTGTTGTCATCATGCCATTAAAGCTCTACAACTCCAATTTGGAACCAGCCACAGTCATCTCCCATCTTCTCTGTGACCCCTTTTGAGCCGCCATCTATTAAACGAAATCTACGGCAAATTTACTCAATCACAAAGTTATCGGCGGCGGATTTGATCTCCTTCGAGAAGGTCACCTCCTCGTTCTCCTCGATGAGGGAGACGTTTAAGACCTGATTGTGTGTTAGTGCCAAAATTGATTTGGAAATAGCTGGACGTAAAAGGGGGATACTTACGTCAACATCGACAAATGGCGACGACTTGTTGAATCGGACGTTCATGGGGAAGAAGTCATTCTCATCGCTGCTCTCTGCCTCGAACTCGAAGGAGCCGTTGGGATGCTCCGAGTCAACAGTACCAATGTACCATTCCACGGTGTCCCCGGAGACGTCGTAAGCGGCATCAAAGCTGGATACGTTTGGCTCGCTGCCCTGGTAAGGGATTACAACACTGACATCTCGCAACTCGTCGCTGCCTGTGAGCTCGTACTCGACGGTCATGTTGTACTTGTCCGCGTCCTTGTTGACCCACACGGTGAAGGTGATGGGGCACGCGCTGGAATCGTCCACCTTAGGAGTGGCCCTCCATCGCAGGACACCGACGGCGTTGTTGACGGGGAATCCTCGCGCGGCGTTGCTCATTTGGATAGTCTTTGAGCTGTTGAAAAGGTTGCGGTCGACGTTGGGGTGGGTGCGGAATTGGGCGCCGTGTGTCGGGACAGCATGGAGGCCGAGTTTGATCTTGGTCAGGCTGGGGTCGGATACACGCAGAGTCAAGTCTCCGCTGACGACCATCGAGTTGATCGCTCCCTCCCTAGATAGCTTGGCTGTGATGCTCTCGGAAACGGAGATGTGGATGGCGTCGCGATCTAGAGTTGAGGAGACACGGGGTTCAGCCGGCGCCGCGGCAGGTGTGGGCGTAACGAGAGGCGTATCGTCAACCTCGCCTCCCATCTCACCACGGACTCGCTCGAACATGTCGGTCGTCTTGGACTTCTTGCCCAGCATCATGCCCTTGGCCTTGGGCGCAACAGGCCTGCGTTAGATTAGCCATCGTGGTCCTTCTTCCAAGGCGCATTGGAACTCACTTGTTAAACGTCTTGTTCTTCTCAGCCTCATATGAATCGTAGCTGTCGTTTGCGCTGGGGCGCGAAGGAGGGGTATAGGTGGGATAAACAGGTGTACGGGGAATGCCGCGTCCGCTCCTGGCTGATTCCTTGCGCTGCATCTCGAGCTGCTTGGCCTTTCGTTTCCGCTCCTCGGTAGCCTCCAGCTCCTTGTTCTGTATGGTGTCAGCGGGTGTCGGTGCACAAGACAGTGCAACGGTAACGTACCCGAGCAATGATCTCCTGGATGCGCTCCTCGTGACTCTCCATGTCCAGGAACGTCTTGATTTGGCTGATGGTCAGGTTCTCCCGGTAGCCAAGGGTAACTAGCTCGTCAAAGGCGCTGAGGAGCTCGTAGGCATTCTTGACGATTTCGCGCTCGTCGAGGCTCTTGCATGTGCTGGTCACGACCTGGGCGAACAGGTGCAGCGAATCGATGTCCTGGAGAATGTTGGACTGGCGGTTGGTGATGAGAACCATGTAGAGTTCATCGAGCGGTTGGTAGACGAATCGGACATTGTCCTGCTCTACCGTGGTGTGCTGCGTACCGCTGTCGGCCTGCTTGGGGAATGAGGCCAGGAGAGCCTCAATTCGAGATCGTGGCATCTCCCTAAACTGTCTGGAGAGGACAGCTTTCCCCCCACGGGTGCAGATCGAAGCCGCGAGAACGACCTGCACGAAGTCAGCACAAATTGAGAAGAACGGAAGACCCAAAGCGAATGCGCACCATCTTGCCAGTGTGTATATCGGTCGGTCTGGTAATTGAAGTTGTCTTGTTGAATCGCTGTGACGGAGGTTCAATGGGGCTCTCTGTATCCAGACAGCCGTCTAGGAGCTGGCCAGACCAATATTCCGGTGTGCGAGGTGGGGACCATTGTAATGTAGTACTACTGGCTTACCGCATGGTGGGTGGAATTCGGTACGTACCTTGCGTGGTCCCCTTTCTACAGGCGGTACCTTGCCTTACCTGGAGGAGAGGTGCCTCTTACTGTAACTCCCCCCAATGCAAAATGGTTAGCTTCATTTAGTGCCGTTTATGTAAGCATTGGCGTTGGACAGCTAATTTCGCTGCGAAACTTGAAGAGGCCGGTCCCTGAGGCAAGGCATCCAACACGCCGAAAGGTACTCATGCCTGATCATTCCTCAACTTTCAAGCATTTATACCTCTTGGAAATTTCGCCTTTCGGACACCGTCTGTCTGGTCTGCTTAAAGACACACGTATTCGGGCATCGAATCGGCGTCGTACAGCTCTCGATTCGACCCAACGCCGCAGCTTGACTTTCTCGGGCCTTCTAACGCAACTTGTTAGCCTGTGACGTCGATCGATATTGACCTCTGGACGTGAGCAGCCTACCCAGCGCCTTCGCATACAACTACTTAGCCAGGACCCCCTCAACTTTACCCTTTTTTGGAAACCCAGCCGCGTCTCTTTCAAATCACGATCAAAGGGTCGCTCGTTGACTCGGCCTTTGCCGGACATGGCGGAAGTAGAGATGGAATCAGACGCGTCGCACCACCTAAATTTCGGTACCGATCTGGATGAGGATTTGATTACTTACGAGAGCGATGTCGCCGACAGACATGAACTGGAGAACGACGTAACTTGGAACCAACAGCCTCTCGATAACAACGTCGAGGTCGACGAAGAACTGTTCCTAGATGCTGGTTTCAATCCTGAAGATGCCGACCAAGAAGATGGCACCGAAATAGAGCCACAAGAACCGACGGATCCACCCCTGCAACCTTCTTCGCCGGTCGAAAACACTCAAGAATCATCCACGGACGTCGCGCAGGACCAGGGTTCGGTCATGGAGGATGAGCGCGAACGCCAAAACGCAAAGGCAGAAGAAAGTGACAATGAGCACGACTCAAAAGATGGGGACGGGGAGCCTATCGACTTCTTCGCGCCTGGAGATCAGGGTGGGGAACTACTTGAGGACGGTGTTAACACGAACATGCCATCGGTTGACGAAGTTGAGGGTACCGCCGATTTCGACCACGAGATTGACTACGATCATAACGAGCCTGAGGAAAAGCATTTCTCAGATAATGGGGAGTCGCTGAACCCGGCTGATGATGGAGGTTCTGGTGTAGATAGCACGGACACTCACCCCACGGTCTCGGAGAAGGACCATTCCTCTAATCAACAAGATTCTGCTCCCACTGACACTGCGAGTGGAGAAAATGAGGAAATCACCTGGGAAGAAGGCGGGGCAATAATAACCAACGCGGGGAGTACGGCAGAGGAGAGCCAGCCGGATGTTCACGAGACGACAGATTTAGGCCATGAGGTTGAGGTCGACAACGGCCAAGACGAAGATAGAACCGAAGCTGTCGAACAGATGGATGAAGATGGCAGTGGCAATGAGCATTATAGCGAGGTTGGCTCTGACCAAAGACACCATGCTGCAACAGACAGTGTATTGGGCGATGCTTCTGTCCATTCGGACTCAGAGCACCAGGACTTCCCTGCGATTACTGTTCAGTACAAGGGCGACGAGTTCCCTTTCTTTTCCAGCTCAGCGGATGGCTTCTTCGCCGAAGCAGCTGTTCTAGATGACGACATGAAGTCATTAATGGCTGGCTTTCGAGCGGAGTTAGCCAACGAGATTGCAACGGATGAAGAACTCATTTTCCAAGTAGACGAGCTTGGGCTTGAGTTTTCTGAGGTAAGCATCCTTCTACATGATTTACCATTGACTAATTCGTTGACATAAAATGCAGTCTTCCCTGAACGAGGCCTTGTCGGGAATCACATTGCGTCAGATACTTGAAGTATTTGATCTTCTGGTAAAGAACCAGGATCCCGACAGCTCTCGCGTACTGTACACATACCTTTTCACCAGGCCAAGCACCAGCAAGCGCTTCGAGTTTCTTGTAGAGAGCGCCACTGCTGGCAAGGGTTTGGACGAGGTTATTCACCTTTTCGCATCACCAATGCCGCATGGTAACAGGGTTGTTGCGGAAGCAACACGTGCAGAGGATAACTACGACCATAATCTTGACATATATGAAAGTGCCGAAGATATGAAAGAGACAGAACACACAGACCTTGAAGAAAATGACGATAACCAGGCCACCGAGGAATTCGATACAACTGGGCACGAAGACTTACAAACTCAAGCAAACCGTGACGACCAGGATGGAGCTCACCAGGATTCTCAAACGCCTGCTTCAGCAACCCATCAGCAAACGGACATTGTTGAGACAGGTTTGACAGATGCGGAACCAGAAAGCGTACCAAATGATACGCAGGAGCTGGGCCACACCCAGAGTAAACTTGGTGCAAATAGTATGTCCAGCCTTCTACTTCCGCTTCCCGACGTCGGACGAGATGGGTCTTGGGAATCCCGGATTTAATGCTGACTGCCGCAGTTTCGTTAGAATCAGATGATAACCTGTCTGGAGCCCAAAATCATGAAGGAATCGAACTGGCTGGCCACAATGACGATCATTCCCCAGACAAAGAAGCCGAGGTTGATATTGCCTCTTCCGAGGCTGGCTTGGCACCAGAAATTGCCATTGAGACGAGTACGACCAATACTCTTGATGAAAACGCTGACGCGGAGTCACTTGCTGCGGACGTTGATCTTGACTTCACGGCTGATCCTGAAATCGCCCAAGAAGGCCTCGATGAGCTGGCTGAGATTGATTGGAGGCATGAGGCAGACGATCTTGACGCACCTGGCGACACCTTACCAGGCGCTGGCAAGCGACCTCGCGCCGACGATGAGTTGAGCATTGACGACGATAAGGGTATGTATGATCTATCTGCACAATAACTTGAAAGCTGACCGTGGGACTAGATGCCAAACGCCTTCGTTCCTGATTACAACCCCATTTGACTAACTAACTTTGTTCCCACCCATCCACGCCACCCTCCATTTAGCCCTCAGTCACACTCAGCGTCAGAGGAACACACTGTTTGACAAACCATTAACCATCCGCAGCAATTATGCCGACTTACCATGACGGGCCTACATGTTGGGACGCAACTAGCTACCCGTTTGCCCTTAACCATGGAGTTTGACTGGGGCCAAGGTAGGGTCTTTCTATTATTGAGTTGTACTAACTAGAGCCTTCCACGCTTGTCATGTCGTACGTTTTTATCAGCGGGAGGCGGACATACCACCGTCTCGGTCACTTTGTTCTTTGTCAAAAGTTGTCGATGCATTTCTGAACAAATGATACCCTGCCTCCCGGAAATGGAGGCCGTGGCCTTAGATGACGTGTTTTTCTAACGGCATACTGGGGGATGGAAAGACAAACGGAGCCATGCAAGGGGAAACGCAATGAGAAAGACATTTTCGATGTTTATTGGCGTTTTGGCGAAAACGCGATTGCATGCGCATGAGCAAGGTGAAGTATACCGATATATGCTCAACGCCAGAGGCGGGTGCACGCACATTGGTCTCTACCGCCAGCGCTTGAAATCTAGGTAGACACATCGCAGCCAGCTTAGCTTTTTATACGGCAATGTGCTAGGATCAGCGTATACGGTACTCGATGCTTTACTCGATAACAATGCTCAACTCGTATTGACCAACTGCCAAGGGCTTGCCAGGATGTGTGTCATTGCGTTCCATAAATAGCACCCAAGCCGGACGGGTCCCACCAGGTCCTGGGTAACAGCTGGATCACTTTAATACCTCTAATTTTCCACGGAACCACGAGGAAGCTGCGCAAGTAGGTGAGTGTAGTGCAATAACAGACAAGGCAGCAGAAAGCGGAGAGGAAAGGACCGGGAAAACAAAAGAAAGAAAAAGCCAAGAAGCCGATGTTGATGCACCTTTCACCGAGCACTTTCGCAGCCCTGATCCGGGTCCAAGCGTTGCTGAATAGGTAGCTGTCAGGCGAGGGTGGCTTGGCCGAGCTAGCGTGCTTCAATTTCACAAACGGCATGAACATGTTGAACAGGAAGATGGCTAGGAACACGATCGCAAAACAGAGCGGGATAGTGTTTCTGAGGAGAAGGTGAAGCAGCTCAATGGAGAATTTGCTGTTGGAAAGTGTGCGCGTGATGATAAGAAGTAGTAAACCTTGACACTTTTTATATGGGGGTTGAACAAGCAAAGCTCTTTTGAAAAGAAATCATTCTCATTGAGCTTGACAACGAGCCTGTGTGAGTGCCCTTGCCATCTCTGTTTTTTTCTCCTGTCATCGTGGTGGGCGTCTCGGAGTCGGAGTGTGGGATAGACGCCGTTCAGGGGTAAGCAGTAGGCGTCGTGGTGCCTGTTTTAGGGGCTGCGCACCGCCCTGGGGTGGTGCCTGATGCGGTGGGCAGGTTGAACAGTGCACGTTTTAGTGGGACGCGGAAGTTGACAGAGGTAAAGTGCTGCGCGTCTTTTCGTCTCGGTACCTCGTGTTTTGCCTGTGTTTGAAGTTCTGGACGGCTGATGCGGCCGTCCAGTGGGGCGATGGGATTCCCCATTTAGCTCCCATTTGGACTTCCCATGGCGGATGAAAGTCACGACGACGTCCGGTTTACCCTTACCTGACTTACCTCGCGATCCATGCATGCTGCTGCTCATCCAGGCGAAGTAGGGACGACGATGCAGACTCAAGGGCGAACGCGAAGCTGAGATGAGATTTACCGATCCTTCCTTCAAGGGTGAGACAGGGACCATTCCTAGCAGTACGCCGTTCCCTCCAGGTCTTGTTTTGTACGCACACCCTAACTGGGAATGCGAATAATCGCCTTGAATATTCGCTTTGGGGTGCATCAGGTGATCTACATTGAACCGCGGACAACCTCTGTTATTCCCTTGTCTAGAATGCAGCGTACCTTGCAGGCAGGAAATGGCCCGACTGACATCACCGCAGGGATGTGTCCTTGGTGTAAAAGCTGGTGGTCAGCGGTTGCAGGGAGGCCATTGACATTCAAGAGCAGCTACGGCTTGGCAGGGGTGCTTCCAGCAGGTGATTTTTTCCCCCAAGATGAATTTGCTTACCTTGTTTTGCCCTCTCAGCTTTGCAAAGGGCTTCAGGGGCGCCATTACGCACTGTGAGTGAGTCGAGTTGGCTGGATCAATGCATTTCGCGCCCTCCCCCCCCCCCCCCCCTTTTTTTTCTCGTCTTGCGTCCTGGTGGTATGGGGAAGTGAGACGCCCATTGCGGTGGCAGGGAACGGAATTACGGCGGTTCCTACGCTGCGACCCTCCAAGCCCAAGGACACAACGTGCATTGTTTCATGAGCAAACCAGCCCCCCTCCCCCCTTTCCACGAGTGCCGTTATCTTCTTCGCCATTTCCAGACTATTGCTTCTTCCAGGGGGGGTTGTGCTTGATTATTCACGAATTTTGATGGATTAAAGCAGGGCAGAGCCGTTGTGTCAAGTTACCGAGTCCTGCCCATCAGTCTCGCACATAGAATTCGGGAACGCTTTAATCCGTAGTATTATTACCATAGTACGCTAACAAGTCCCAGCTCGGCTAGTCCAAAAGGCTGGACCGAATGCTGAAAGCAACGCAGGGTTGCGAGGGAACATGCCCGAGGCGCATGTGCGACATTGATGACAGTGGACCAGATGAACTGTCAGCAAGATTACTGGACGGGTATATTGCAACAGTCACGAGCCGGTAGTCTAGTTTGCTAGATGCTTTCCTTGTTCTGCCCACCCAATTACTGCGTCAGCCGTATATATGCCCTTGCCATTAGGCGAGAGATGGTTTTGAATGCTATTATATCTAACCTAATCCATTGAAGCTACGCATATCCAGGATATAGATGAACTTCATCTCTCATGGCGCCATTTTGCATGTATAGTCCCCATGCCAGACAATAGATTGACATTTCACGTCATGGACATGGTTGCCTCCGCGTGTCCGACTCCGAGTCTCCGGCTTCTTGCTCACGCTGATGAGCGAACCAATGTTGCAGTCCCCAGCTCGGAAAGCTTCATAAATGGAATCGCCGCCACGGCCGGTATGAGAATGTACGGTTGGCTGAGCATGGCGTGACGCTTACCGCCTCGAAAGTATCGGTTGCGCAGGACAGCATTGTGTCCTCTCCGCCGTTTTGTAATCATGGCACCATAACCGGGCGGGCACGTAAATCGTGAACTCGGGGTCGGTCTCTAGCCCTCAAGGGAAGATACAGCCGGTTCCACCGCTTTGGTCACAGCTCGAGAGACGTCCCTCGAACCGGGGGACTGTTCACGCCATATCCTTAGTGTGAGCTGATGTGGCGCTCGGCCGTTGTCCGTTGGGTTCGCCGGAAGCTAGGACGTTGGAATCTGGGCTTTTGACCATGCTCAAGCCCAACACATAGAGAGAAGCTGACCAAAAGGCCAAGACCGGTCTAGATATTCAATTAGTTAGTCAGCGCCCGTCCGCGCAAATGGTAGGACGAGAGCCGAGCAAAGGGTGTCGTCACAAGTCCGTCGCCAGCGCAGACGCCATGGCACTTTACGCGGTGTCAACTCGCGTCTCAAGATGGATTAACACCTTCATGCCTCTCTCTCTCGCTCTCCCCCTCCCTTTCCTATTCCTCGCTCGCCCACTTGTCCCGTTCGTTGCATACACACCTGATACATCCGGGTACGAAACAGCCATAGGTCCGCACAGTGCCGCCCGTCTACCACCAGTTTCATAGCACCCTTGCCTTGCCTTGGCCTTGCCTGGCCTTCCTTTGTTGTTTCGCTAAAAGGCAGTGTTCCTCTTGAATCCGGGGCTTGTGCAGTTTGATCCGTGGGCTTACTGGTTAAGCACCCGGGGGGGAGGGACGTGATGCAACCTCGAGATCCCGCAGGCGGTTGTTGAGCAACGCAGGCACATTGGACGGCAAGTGATTTTAGAAGTTGCAGAGGTCGACCGGAATCCATTTGCCCTCAGACACGGCGATCGGCGCTCCTCATACCGCAGGGAGGCATGATCGGCGCCTCGGCTATAATCGTTTCCAAAACGCCTTTCGAAGGACGACGTAACGAGTACGCGCCCTGCGCCCTCCCCTGCTCCGTTCGGAATAAGCTGAGACGGTGCCGTCGTGGACGGTCCGTCTGCCGACTTAAAATTACGTTGATCTGGTCGCTCTAATAAATCGCTATGTGTGCAATGTGAGGCGGTGCGTGACGCAGAAAGCGATGAAGGTCCTCACCCACAGGGACCGCTGCCGTCTATGCCGTTGCAATCTTCAGGGATCCTTGGTCTCAGTTTGAGTTTGGCCGTCTCAGTCCAGCCCACGGACGGGTTTCTGCACTGTCTGACATGAACCGGGGCACGGCTCGACATACATCAGCCGTGTCTGAGTTGTCGGGCGCTACCGTATACTGTGGTCGATAATTTCATCATGTAAGGATAGTCGTAGTATTGTGCTCACGCATTGCGCACCGTCATGACTATGTTTGCGTCCTCTTGTCTTTGGCTTTGCATGCCTAGGCCTGTTTGTCACATCTTGCTAGTCATTTTCACAGCAAGCAAGGGAGCAGGCAAGCAGATGTTGCCACACTGAGAAAACAAACCTGCTCGTAGCTTCACGAAGCTGACCATCGTCGGCTACCCTGTAGGAGTGAAAGTGCACGATACAATGGCGTTGCAGTTCGCTACTTCATCGAGCCAGAACTTCATTGGGTGCATGCACACCCGCATGCATGAATACGCATTGCAGCAATTGCCTATTGGTCAGAGGTGGAAAACACCTTTGTTGCGTGCGTAGTGAATTGCACTTTGCGCCTCCATATCATAAATGGTTCCGTCATCGCACGCCCTCACTCATAACGCTGGATCAGAGCAGAAGATTAACAACAGAGAAAGAAGCATGGCCTCAGATCAATTGGAACAAACATGACGATTCGGGCACGTCAACTCCTCTTATTACCCGGGCTTCCATTGACAACTGCGATCTGCACGCTTGCTCGGTAGCAAAACTCCAAGCACGGCTTTTTCCACTTCTGATACCGAGAAGCAGAATTGCACATTGACAAGGCTCTGAAAGCCTTCACTAAACCACCAATGGCCAAGGACCGCCGAATACTGCACTTCATCTATCAGCAGTTGGGGTCAATGGGGGGGGGGGAGCCAAGAGCCTACCCACCTCCCTATCACTCTGACGACGTCATAGTCTATCGAGATGCTAGACGGGGATATCCCAGCTCATATGACAACAACGATCTCCCCCTCGGGAGGCTGCCACAAACTCAATGCCGCTTGCAAAATTCCCAATCAAACCAGAGGAAATATCTCGTTTGCCGGTCCATTGAGCTGCGAGCGAACCAGCGAAACCATAGCGTTGTGGTTGACTTCAACCCCCCTTTCTGCGCACACTATCCCCAAGGCAACCTGCGTATAAGACAGCTCTCCGTACGCAAAAAACTCATCTCACCATGGACCGTGGACGGTCCCGTTCCCGGGGTCGATACGACTATGACTACGGCTACGATCAAAACTACGCCTACCGCTCGCCCTCGTACTCGCGCTCGCCGTCGCCCGTCTATGGCCCGCGCAAGCTGCGCACCCGCTCCGCCACCCGGGCGACAACGTCCAAGCACAGCGCGCTGCGAACTACGGCCGGCGTCCTCGCCGGCGTCGGCCTCGCCACCTTTGCCGTCCACAAGCTCTTCCCCCGGGACAAGGACGACGACTACTATCGCCGCCGCGACCGCCGGGGGGACCTGGACCACGACGACGGCGGCAGCCCGGAGCCGCGCGCCGTCAAGGAGCGCCTGCGCCGCCAGGGCGACGCCATCGTCGCCCGCAACCGTGGCCGCCGCTTCGAGGACGAGGACGGGCCCGTGCACCACCGGACCACGGTGCGCCGCAGCGGCGACTCGGTCGTCTACGAGGACGTCGTGCCTGCGCGGGACGTCGACGGTGGCCTGCGCGGCCACAGGGCCATGGAGGCGCAGGGCTTCGAGCGCGTGTCGCGGCGTCGTAGCCTGGACGACGGGCGGTGGGACGGCGACGGCGACGGGAGAGGGAGGAGGCATGATGGCCGTGGGCAGTGGAGGGACGAGCAGCAGTATCGTCCGGACGACAGAGCCCAGTCAAGACGTGACTGGGATAGGGACTACCAACGCTGATAGGCAATCTTGACAATCACTCGGTCAAGCTCTCTCATGAACCTGGGTAGCAGAGCATCAACCGATTTTGATGGTCTGGAACATTAGTCTTGAGAGAGCACAGTGGAAGGCACGGTGGCAATCAGAGGTCGGTTATGATCTTAAAGCGCTTCTTTATTCATATTGTAGCCATTTGAATATGTACCATATGTTTCCTGTATCTAATATACACCGATCCATGCTGCCGTATCTCGTGTGTGTTGCGGATTATCCTTGCAACCATTGCTATTGCCAGAAAGCAAAATGTCTAGACTCCTAAGCTCTACCCCCGCCCGAAGCTAGGCCATGGAGTTCTCGGATGTTGGGCTGCTCGGAGGCAAGCTCTGGGCTTCATCGTCGACCATCCTTGTTTCCGGGATGGCATCTTGCCAATCATGCCCACCAGTCCTCATTACGTAGCCAGTGTTGAGGCAGTCGCCGAAATACCGCTCTTTTCTCGTCAAACTTCTCTCGCCGCCTTCCAGGGCCGAATACGCCGCGCGAGTCTTGCGCATTCGCTTTCGTTTTCCTCCCTCGCTCAGCAGGTTGCTGAGCTTGAGCCGGTCTACCATGAGCCGCTGGTCATATGCCACTATGCCCCGAACCCAGGGAGCCACGTCGAGGACAATTAGCGCCAGGGTCTGGTCAAAGACCGATGGATCCAGGTGGGCCATGGAGGTTGGTTTCGCTGATACAGCGATCGGATCGAATGCGTAGGCGAAGTCGAGACGATTGATTTGCGCCTTAGATGTTTCGAAGGATGATTTAATACACGCGACTGTAGTATCTTCATCGGCCAATTTAATCGTCTTCGACCCTTCCTGTAAACCGTCTCCATTTCGTCGTAGGTGTGCCTTTGCCAGCGAACTCATCGACAGGGAGATCGACACATGTGGTGAGGACTGTCGCACAATCGGATCTGCTTCGAGAAGTGAACGACCAGTGATGAAATCATCCTTCGCTTTGGATGGTAGATTTGGAAGGCTCGGATCAAGCAAAACCTGGGATGAGGTCGCGCTGAAGCCAGCAGAGCAAACATCTGCGTCGCTCAGTGCATCACAAAAGGCGCCGTAGGCGGAGAGGTTGGCAAGATACTCCTGAGAACGAGGCTGAGCCGCACCCGCCTGCTGAGTCCAAGATTCCAGACCTAGAGGGTTGCGCCAGTCGTCCATGTCAAGCTTCCACGTATCCCAGGCCTGGTGAAAAGACTCTAGCTCCGTCTCAAGACGGTCTTGCTCCATGATAATGGGGTCACGACCAAGCCAGCCCATACCCTGAGTGTAAGTGTCTTCACTGATGACTCGGACTACATCACCATTCTCGTCCAAGTCGGTACCTTTTGGCCAGCGAAGGTAAAACCAATCAAAGCCGCCCTTTCGATCACCGACCCCAATTTGACACCAATAGTTCAGTTCACTCAACGTGGCCCGGAGATCGTATCCCCGAGACTCGTACAATGAGTGAACTGACGACCGCTGGAGTGCGTGGCCCTCGTTGGCCGCAACAAGAAGGCAAAGGTCTACTGCCGCATCAATAGGTGGGGGCGCAAAACGAAGAATGCCGTGCAATTTCAAGCTGTGGATGGGTACCAGCTTTTCGTCGTTGCATGTCATGATGAATGGTCGCTTAGATTGCGCAATCATGTCCGTCAAAGTCGCCCAGAACTGCTTGTCCTCCTCGAATAGAATATCGACTTCTTCCAGCAAAATCAGAGACTGCTTTTGCGACCTGCTTGTTGAGCTTTTAACGGCTTCCTCGATCTTCTCTTCAGCTTGCTTAGGTTGGGATGGCGTGCTTCGGCTCTGGCTAGGCTTCGGCTTGAAGAAGGACATCATAGTGCCTTGCTTGCCGGATTTTATATCCTTAGCTACGGCGTCCTCGGTATCCCCGGCGGCCGCAGGTTGTTGGGCCTTGTGCTGCTGGACCAGATGATTCCGAGTCATATCCCCGACCTTCTCGAGGATGTCCTTTCCACTGCGGCGACTCCCCGCGTGTATTTCAAAAATTTCGAATCCGAGCTCTTTCGCTACTGCATGGACTGCTGCCGTCTTTCCACTTCCGTGCGAGCCACTGATGAGGATGGTGTTAGCTGGCCGCACCTGTTTCTTGCCACTTCCATTTCTAACGACGGTTTTCTGTAGCGTGCCTGGCGCAAAAGACACCGAATCCTCGTCGCTATCGGATACTTCGTCAAGTTCGTATAATTCATCATCACTGTCGACAATAAACCCATCCAACTTATTCTTCTTCCTCCTCTTTTTGGGCGCTTCTTCTGGCTTGTTCTTGCTCTTGCCGGCACCTACACTAGAGCCGGTGTCTACCGACTGAACTTGGAGAGCCTCGAGCCATTGCTTTAGAAGTGCCCCTTCCTTGCCAGCTTGAAGCACATCTAGTGCGGTTGTTGGCGCGTACTTCTGAACCCAAGCAAGCGGCTCGCAACTTGACCTATCATATGAAGAGAGATTGGTGGCTAACGAGTGGTAGAGCTTTGAGATTGCAGTGTGAGTCTGCTTTCGCCGTGAACCGGACGGCTCCTCTTGGCTCGATTGCAACTGGCTATGGCCAGCCTCTAAATCTAAAGTCCGAAGTTGAGGTCGGATTCGCTGCTGGAGCTTTCGCCCACTCTCGAAATGTCGTATTGGTAGGCGAAGCTCAGGAGGAGCAGGTGTAAATTTGTTAGGATCCCGGGGCAAACTCTCGCGAACGGCATCAACACGCAGATGGTTAACGAGCTGCTGCATGACAGATTCATGAGGCGCGATGAGAACTGCTTGGCCTTTGGATTTTTTAGCAGCTTGGCTGTCTGTGGTGGCACTGCTGGGCCGTGGATGACGAAGTTCGTCACCACGAATGTGACACATGTCTTGCGGGGGCCAAAGAGGGTGCTTGCCACCTGGTATTCTTAGACCCGTGGATTTGATGCCCAGAGGCGGTACTTTCGTCCATTCAAGAGGCTGTCGCGGTTTCCGCGGTGACACTGGTGTAGACATGAAGACGGAGTGCTTTCCAGACGACTTCTTCCCACTTGCAGTAGCAGCGCTTGGCTCTGTTGTTGCTTTGGGTTTACTCGCGAACAAAGACTGCTTGTTTTTAACCGCCGAAGGATCTTTTGGTTTACGGCCGGGCCTCTTTTTCTGCACTTCGCTGGGATCGACTGGTAGCTTCAACCTTCCCTCCAGAATCTGCGTGATCTTATCACCAAGAGATTTGCGGTGAGCTTCATCTCGACCATATTTGACACATACGATGCGAGACTTGACAGGTTGTGGTTTTGGCTTTGGTGGTGACCTGAGGGTGCCAGTCCTTGAATTGAATTTGAGAACCTTTTTGGATGGATCTGGTATTGCTAGAGGGGGGTTGCCTGAGTCTGTGACAGCGGAGCTTGGCACTGCAGATATTTCATGCTGTACAGCTGTGTCTGGGGCTTGAATACTAGCAGGCGGCGTAGAAGGTGGCTGAGGAAGAAGTGAGTTGGCGACTTCTACCGAAATCGAAGGCTCTGGGTTCGGGTTCGTTTTCGTGAGATGGTCGAGGATGGAGGTGTTCGACGGAGGCGCGGCAATTCGGCGCTTTCGAGGCTGCTTCTTAGGCTCAGAGCCATCTTGGTTCATCGATGAATCGGTCTTGCGTCGTTTCCTGGGCTCATCACTGTCTCTTGATTCGGTTGCCGACTGCCCGTCATCATCGTCCTGCGGCGTTGGTTCGGCAATCGAGGATGGAGCTGCTGGGCCGGGAGGAGGCTTCGTGAAGAAAGGATGTAGCTGCTTCGTCGAGGGATCTCCAATGCTTCCCTGGGCCATCGCATCAACCAACACGGTTCCCATTGACCTCCTCGAAGATAGGTGGTGAAAAGGGTGAGAGAAGGGTGAGCGTGTGGAAGCTGGAGGATTTGGAGTACGCCAAAGCCGAAATATAATGTGATCACGACTTCATACTAATATGACAGTTTCTGTTTCATAAGAAGGGTTCGAAAAGTAAAGTTCAAAACGTACAAGCCGTATGGCGCAGGTTCGTTCGTGGTGATCAATGCATGTTGAAGGTTGCACGCGCGCGACGGCTGGATGCGGACCACTTTAGATGGACGACGCGTTAAAGTCAAGTCAACGCGCGCTCACGTTGGAAAATGTACGTCAGGGATTCTTACAGCGGCAGCCCCACTTTACCGCCACTACAGTACCCTTTCCTCAGTAAGCCCAGCCTAGAGCGTGACAGAAAAAGTGACATCGCGTCCTCAAAGGCACTTACTGTATGTATCCCAAGGGATTCTCGTTAAAACATGACAATAATAATTGTGACTATGGGATTTATTTGAACTCTCCATGATATACTGTAACTGACCAGAAAGTAAGAAGTAAAGGGCCAAGGCTTGCAACTGGAACAGCCTTGTTTGCCGTATCATCTTTTTTGTCACCCAATCGCCAGTCAAAGACTTTTGAGGTACGTACCGAATTGGTGTGTCGGTGCGAACCCCACTATGGTCGGCACGGAATTCATTCGGCCCGCTCCATCCAACTTTTTTTTTTCTGAGTCTCAGTAGAGCTTCACCGTCGCAGATCGACCCTCGCCAGCAGGACGATTGTTCAACTTGGCATTGCGATTCTCCTCCGACATTGGGGTCTGTAACGGACGCATTGAAAATATCAACCATGGCGTCCGAATACAAGATCCACCGCCCTTACATCGTTTCGGCGCTGCCCAGGCCGCTGGACCATACCGATGGGCGCATTGTCGCGAGAGAGGTCTACGGCCAGCGCGAGGGCCAGAAGAAGCGAAAGAGGACGGAGTTGGCCGTGGGAGTCGATGGAGAGACTGCGAGTATCTACGATGTAAGTACTGACCTACAAGATGCCATTTACCGCCATCTGCTGCGCTCAGAGGCCACTGTACTCACGCTCGACTATCAGATCCCAGCATCTCGACTGATCACCTCGTATCCCATCCCACCGCAAGAGTCCTTCACCTGCCCTCCCTTCTCCACTAGGGTCCGCCGCTCTGGAAACAACGATGTCTCACGATATACGTTCATTGCGACGAAAGACTCGGCTTCTCAGAAGATCACGCTGTTCAAGGACGTTGTTCACCGTGACGGTAAGACGACGTCAACCACGACTACGCAGACATTGACCACCTCGCCTGTGAGGTATATCACATGCTCCTCTGGCAGCTCGCAACCATCTGTGCTCGGCGACTTGTGGCTGGTTTGCCAAAACGGAGAGTTTGTCAGCCTCTCCTCAGAGAGCCTGGCGGTGCAGTGGACCGGCTCTACCAAGTCGACCATCCAAGACTCTATCGCTTCGAACATTACCGCTTTCCAGATCGATTATGTGTCGTCTGCGACCGTGTCCGAATTCAGTGAGGGCATCTTCAAGCACCGATCAGAGGTCTTCAGCGCTTTGCCTAAAACCGTTGGCCCTGACACGGAGCTTTTGCTCGTTCTGTCAAGAAGCATCGACCAGGAGCAGAACAGCCGCCACCTGAGCGTCGTGGCTGTCAGTGCTTCGACCGCTTCGGACATGCAAAGGCTGACGCCGCTGGATGTTGTGCCTTTGCCTACACCCGCGCAGGGCGCAGGCCTGCCGACTTATCAGGTTGACATTCAGTCTGGACTGCTTATGGAACTTCAAGATGGCGCTATGAGCGTCTATAACCTCACAGGCGCCGTCCCCAAGCTCAAGTCAATTGTGCAGATGGACAACGCGAGCACTTTTACTCGCTTGTCTCGCCCTTTCATCCTGTCATGCTCGCTGCAGTCCATTGGACTCTACAACTACCAATACAGGTCTGTTCACGCGAAGGCCTCTTTGGATCTGGCGGAGATCATGCCAGACAACCAAGAGCCGCGGTCATGCCAGCTTCTCACATACCTGCGAAGTCAGGAGCTTATCGTTGCTCTGGTTGACAATGCTCTTGTGTCCATCCAGGTTGAACCACCCAAGAACCACGGCAAGAGGCGCAAGGAGGGCCTGTTGATTGATTCCATTGGACGAGGCAGCGCTCTCGAGATCCCTGCCAAGAAGTCCCGGCATGACAAACCTTCCGTGGAGTTCTCGCGCCAGGTTCCTGGTACTGTGACGGAGAGCTACCTCGCCCAACTGCAAAGCGAAATCCAGACAGCCGATGAGTTGCTTAGTAACAACGAATTGGATAAGTGGGAGGAGCTTCTTCGCAAAAAGTTCCACATTGGGCTCAAGGAACGAAGCGAAGCCGCGAATGGTGAGAATGCCAACGGAGCGACGGATTCTAGCGACGGCCCTGAATGGGATTGGCTTACTGGTCCTTCTTCTTACCCCATCATCGACCGTCGATGGATCATCTACGCCATTAGCCAGATCTTCTCTGTTGATCCCGCTGATTCCGAGGAGAGCCGCCCTCGCACAAGGTTCATCCTGCCCGACAGCAACGTGACGACCTACCTCGTCGTTGCCGGCCACCTGACTGTTACCAACATCACATCGGCATTCCGGGAGGATCTGGATGGCGAGCCTGCAGATGGCAAGAGCTTGGCGAGCGACCTGATTCAAGGCCTTACGGATGCTGATCCTTCCCTTTCGCTTCTCCTCAACTACCTTCAGGCCACCAAACTCGGCGAGGTGGAGCTACTCTTGGCCATCAAGGCGCTTATGCTGAGCATGGACTTGTTGCCAGGTACGGAGAAGCTGAACAGCATGAAGCTGCTGAAGAACGAACCAAACGATGCGGGTGAAGACTACGAAATGGACCTCGACGATTTGGAACGCGAAATCGCAGCGACGGAGCACTATCTTGGTGACGATTCAAGCAGCCGCTCACGAGGCCTGACACTTGCCTTTACGAAGCTATGGCGTCTTCCGGCCATCCGCACGATCAAAGCACTTCGGGCCACCATGCGAACGGAGGAGGTCCTCTCCTTCATTTACCTCCTACGAGTGGAGTTGGTGCGCGGCGCATGGACGACGCTCTACATCGACCCCACGAGTTTCGACTCAGAGGGCAACGACCCTCCACCTGATGGGGTGATTGCTCTGGTGGCAGACCTCCTGGGTCGATGCCTGGACGCAGTTGGCGTTGGCGGCTGGCTTTTCAATGACGCGATGTCGTGGGCCGACAAGGCCGAGGCTGGGGATTTCCTTACCGCTCTGAAGCTCGAAGTCACAGCAGCGCTGGAGGGCATCGAGGAGGCAGTGTACCTGAACGGCATCTTGGGCGAAGTGGTGCGGTATGGATTTGCGGCTCAGAAGAACGGATCAAGAGCTTGGAACACGACGAAGCCGGTTGCGATGCAACTGGAAGGCCGCGAATCACGAATGCTGCCGTTCGGACTGAAGACCAAGTCGCTACCTTCTAAGGAGAAGGTGGTTTCTGGTGGCGAGGTGGTGCAGCGAAGCGTTCGTGAGACCGGACATCTCATCAGCCAGAAGGTGGAGGCCTACTCTCTGGAGAAGCTGGTTGTCTGAAGCAGGGGTGGTGGTTGGGTAATGACCAAGTCAAGCATGTATGGGTGTTGAGCCAACTTGCGAAAGAAGTTATGTGTACATATCGGAAGGCATTTATGAGCATCGAGAAGTATGCTTGGCATGATCCGGGATAGATAAAATGCATTGGACCATTCGACAACTCCTTGTTCGTGGCAGGCCTCAAATATGGATAGTGACTATGTCAAGTTATGTATAACCAAACTTACCTACCTTACTTGTTTAGTCATTCACCGGACACTCACCGATGCTAATGCAACAGCCGTTTTGCGTCTAAAAAGGGCATACAAGGCAAATGCTGCAGCCTGGTCGAGCTAGCCAGCTCCTCTTTAGAAACGTAAGAAGCTAGAATCCTCTAGAGAGCGACGAATAGGCAGAGCACACCATCTTGGCCGCCATACACTTTTCCCTCGTCCCCATGGAAGAACTTTTTGCATGCCAAGCACACACTAGCGAACGGGGCTTGACAAAAGGTTCCTGCGTGCTCGCGTTCTGAGAAGGAAAAGGCTCTGCAAGTCGTGATTACCGGGCGTCCAGGCATGCATGACTTTGCCCTCCGCTCTATGTGAGG
>PXOD01000450.1:0-43491 GCA_003012165.1 Paramyrothecium roridum
TTATTTTAAGATTTTTCTTAATATATTCTAATATTTTCCTATTAATACTGAACAAGAATTGTATTTTGCAGTCTAGTTTATTTTGCTCACCACTTGCGTAGGTAGGTACTGAAAACAGAGTCACTCTGTTAGCTATTGGCATATGACAATAACCACAATCAATATCTCTTGCTCCTTTCTCAATATTACTCTAATCAGGATCGCTTGACCGCCAACAGAGCGCCAGCACGATTGCTATCTAGAGTGCCTTGAATCCACAGCGCTTTTCTTATAGCAACAAGCAGGTGACGGTGCTAAGAATCACCAATGCAAGGATCCTCAAAGCAGACAGACTCCCGCTCTCAGAACAGTACAACAACCGTCACTATCGGCTACGGCTTCGGTTGAATCGCTATCGTCGCCGACATTATCCATTCTTCATTCTTGCCACTCCTTTCCTAAGCTACATACAGTATTACGCGACTGACGAGTAGGAACTCGTGCGAGGCCAGCCCCTCTGTATGCTGCACATGCGCAAACTCAAACACACACTGAAGAACGGCAAAGTTTTCAAAGTGAACCGTGCTTGGATTCTTCTATGGACACACAATGAATCGTCACGATAAGCAGTTAGGCGAGAGCACCTTTGACGCATTCTCACGCTCAACACAAGAGAAGTCAGCCATCCAGGATTTTGACATCACCTGTATCGTGACGAACTGGCCAGCCCAAACCTGACCCTCTCTGCGTCTACGAGAGCTGCACCACTACGATATTCACTGACCTTATGAAGCTTGGCTTATCGAAGCTTCTCTTGAACCAGTCTCATCAAGGCAACCCAGTGCCAGCGCACCCTTTTACCTTCATAAAGGCGATGCTTGGGAGACTTAAGCTTTCAATACGATGGGTTCTCGGTTTTCCCAACAGATACCCCGTTACGGTGGGCCAAAGAGAGTATCACGGCTGCGAACTAGAAGCGGCGTTGACGACATTACCTCCGGAGTTAATACTGTTAATTACACGGCATCTTCCAGCAGATGACATTCTAACGCTGTCCATGACATGCAAGGGCCTTTTCGCTCTCCTATTCGCACAAACCCTGCCTTTCGTTGCAGATCACCAGCTAGAAAACTTCCTGCTGCGTTTAGAACGCGACCTTGGGGCTACTTACTATTTCTGCACCCATTGTGTTCAACTTCACGGCGTCAAATCACTTCCACCTCCTGGCCAAGATATGCGCAATTGGACTCGGGACTCCTGTCTAAACATGGTTTTTAGTCCTCTACTATCCAATTTCACGTTTGGTTATCATCATGCACGCTTGATCATGAATCGCCAGTTCAATGGGACAGCCGTGGGTTTGTCCATCGAAGCCTTGGACTTCGTGATTCCACGAAACGGTTATCCGGCAACAAACCCATTGCAGTGGGCAACGACATACAAGCCAAAGGTCATACAAAACGAACTAGTAATATTCGCTATACACAAGTTTAGTGGTACAGCCTCAATTATCGACACGCTCAGTGAACAGGTCAATTCGTTTAGTTGTTATGTTTGTTGCCATGCAAAGATCCATGGCTATAAGCACCACCATCAGTCCTATTGCGACGAATGCTTGACCGACTACAATGTCGAGGTTTTACAGGAATCGGAGGGCGAATTTACTATGACTGTGTACAGCTAACACCTTGTAGGTAGCGCTCGGCATCACTTGGATTGGAAGTGGAGAGCTCTGGTTGGCTGGGCCACACTGACACATGGTGACCTACCTCTACCTCCTCGAGACATAGGCATTTATCCACCTGAGTATGCGAGGAATCTCTGGTTGACAGCTTCCTAGAGCTTGGCTCAGTCCCCAACTGGGCGGATGGGAACACTAGAGTACCCCTACTCACAAAGAATGCGCCCCCCCCCTAATCATCATCGCGTTGGTCCCTGTGCGGCTGACACTCATGAATAAGATCTGGTCCCGAGAGACCCTTAAAATGGTCGATGGGTGGGCTTGCCAGGAGGGTAAGCCAGAAGACGATCTACAAGCTAAGGCTATACCTTCGATAGGTGAACAAAAGGGTGCATTGTAGATACTGATCTTAAATACAGCTAAGCATCTATATAATAGAGAATTATAAATTTATGATTATAGTATGTTCTGGCCTCCACTGTTTCTGAGGTTTTAATACTTTAAGTAGTACTAATTATTACCAGAATTAATATAAATATATATTACTTTTGAGTATTATCAGGTAGTCAAGCACCTTTCCGCTATCGATACTCAGAAAGGGTCTGGGGCATGCTAGAGAGGAAGCTCAATTAATCCAAACATAACTCTAGTGTATTCATAGAACGACAACTTGTTATGTTTGGGCTGTGCGATCCCTGGAAATCGACCATCACTTCCAATAGAAAGCTACGAGATGCCATGCGGATGGTTCATATCATATAGTCAACTATTGCTACTGCCTCTACCATGGCGGAAGCTACATGTTTACCACCTTTTTCAGTGATCGGATATTGGAAGTGATGATATCTTCCGCGTACCGTGTCTGATCAAATGATGACCTTGTGTAGCCCAGATCGTCCATGAGTTACACGTCTTCCTGTCGAGGTTGATCTTGAATAAGAGCGACCAAGGCTGGGCCCATTCGCCGGTGGCGCAGCCGCGGAGGTGTATGTGTAGTATTTTGTCAGGATGTACAAAGTGGATAGCTATGCTTGCTATGTAAAGTGTTAGGCGCGCGCCCTACAACTCTTCTCGAACGACATTCTCGGGTATTCGGTCGCTCACGGGTGAAGCACCCTTCAGACCTCTCTTCCCCACCACGTCCTTCAGGACCCTCAGCTTTTCTTCGGTCACTCTGATGGCTTCTTCCACTTCCCTCTCCTGCATTCGCCCCCCTGCAATCCTATCCTCGAGCGCGCGGCGTTCGATCGGCTTCTTGCGGTGTCTTGGGCTGTCCGTGCGTAGGTGATCCAACCCCACCCGCTCCTCGAGCCAGTCCCACAGCTCGCTCTCCTCACGCATCCACGCCTGCTCGTACGCCATTAATCGGTCGCCCCTGTATATATGACCTTTTCCGCTCAAGGAGGCTGAGTCCGTCCGGGGAAAGATTCCGAAGCCGAGCCATGATGACAGGACCAAGCCCAGCACAAGTCCATAAACAATGTTCCCCGAAAGGACAGGTTGAAGCACGTCGCCCAAGGGTTTCAGCAAGCCTCTTGCAGGCTCCAAAACACCCCAGCTCCGCTGGACCGAATCATTAGACTTAACGTTGCCTTGAGTCTCCCCCACTTGAGACTGGGGTGCCTTGCCCTTCCTGCCCTTCTTCTTCGTCTTGGATGCAACGTTGGTGCCTGTTCCGGCTCTTGAACGGGACGAAACCGAGCTTCGCACGGCCGCAAACAAATCTTTGCAGTATTGGGTCTGTCCGTCAGTAGCACCCTTCTCGATCGGCCCTAAAGTCTCATGTGAGCATGTGATAATCCATACATGTTTGGTTTTCCTTGCGGACTTGGAATTTATGCTCTTACCTTTCAGCCAGCTCTTGCCGGTCCACTCGATTGTACAGTTAACCTGCACGCGAGTGGCATTATTCTCGGCCCAAGACAGACAGTATTTCGTTTTCGTGCTGAAAACATTCCCACTAGGTACGTCGGGGGTTTGTGTGGACACGGTAAAATTCGCCGCCTTCTCGAAGTCGATGGCTTCCACTGTCTCCGTGACAATGCACTTCGTTTGCTTCGGTCCGATAGGGGCATACAGAGGTTTGATATAGGTGTAGTTGCGAGTGCGGTTATCCAGACTGAGTCCCTTCTTGTCCTCCATTCCAAACTCTGTACACTTTTGGTCGGCGGTCAACCACTTAGCCATCCAGCCGACGGAGGTGGGCCCGAACAACAGATCGTAGACTTGTCCCAATGGCGCAGCAATAATGTCATCCCCAACAATTCTATCGTAGTGTGTGGCGGAGTCTCCGCAGTCAGTGGGAGCATGTGCCACTGGCCCTGGGAAGTTTGCAGCAGCTCCAGCACCTGAAGCACCGTCCTTGGCCTGGTCACCAGGCATACCATTCAGTGTCATGGCCGATGCCTTTCGTGCCGTGATTTTGTCTGCCTCACCGTCCAAACCGGTCAAGTCGGTTGCTTGCGTTTCCGGTACCGCATCGTTTTCCTCGTCATAGTATTCCTCATCATCTTCGGAATCTGCACTATCATCCTCAGTTTCGGATCCAGCCTGCGTCTCCGTCTCAGGCCCAGACGGGTCCGCATCCACCTTCTCCGTCTTGTCGCCCCCAGTGCCTTCAAGACTGACACCATTCAAAGTGCTCTTCAAAGTCGGATGGCCCAGCTTCCATATGTTTACAATGAGGTCATAGGTGGCATCTCGGCTGGTGAAGCTCGCAAAAATGTGCTTGGCGTGTAACGTTGAGATCATAAGTCCGTTCTTGAACACAAGGGCCGTACTTCTCTTCTCAACGGATACAATTTCATCAAAGCTCATCACCAGTGTAGTTGTCCATCCCAGAATGTTGCTGCTGAAGCAAAGATGTCCTTCCGAAACGTAAAGCCTGCCATGGGCAAGAATCTCTCTTTGCAGCGCACAGCTATAGTCCTCGATGAGATAGTCATCATCAGGAACGCTCTTGAAGAAACTGTGAAAATCGCGATTCCTCTTCTTACTAGCAATGGCGAATCCAGTCAGCTTTGGGGCACCAGGCACCTGACTTGCCGAATTGGTGGTCGTGACACCTGGTGCCATAGTGAGGCCCGTAGCGGCTGTTGCCACCGAACTGCCTCGTTTCCGATGCGGCTTGATGGCACTTTTGATGCTCGCAGCGCGTTGCAGCCCGCTCTTGTCAGATGATTCTGCCTGCGATGGCAACTGGTCGCTCGCGTGGACTTCATGCAGCGACCGCGGCCTGCTGCTCGATTCCTCCGGTAAAAACTCCCCGCCGCTACCCAGATTATCGACAGGCGCCGACTCGGATCGCGCTCGAGTATCAATGACATCTGGAAACTTCAGCGTCGCGGGTGACGCAAGAGCACTAGCAGGTTCGTCAAGGCCGAGGTGGCTCAGACTCAAGTCCCCGCTACCGAGTGTCCGGACGGCTGACTCCTTTTCGTCCCCATTGGATCCCATCTTAGCTTCGGGTGCAGGCTCGACCTCTACTTGGCTGGTCGGCACAGCTGCTGGACCTTTGCTGGGCGTTGCGCGGCCCTTGTTGCCTCCGATATTGATGCTGGTATTCTGGATATTATTACTTATACTGTTTGCCGCGTTTTGTGCCGCGGAAATCATGGAAGAGAAGAAACCAGCCCCGGGACCTCCGGAGGGGGTAGGGGTAGGCTCGTTGTCGAAAGCGGGTGACGGTGGCGCTACAGTGATACTGGACAACTTGCTAGGTCCGAGAGCAGCGGCATCAGATTTGACTCTTCGGTGTGCGCTCATGCTCTGTACTGAGGAAGGACTGCCATTCGACCGTATTGGTGAGCCTGACGCTGTGTTGCCGGCCCGGGAATGCGGTGAATCCGTTGGGGTAGGGGGAGTGTTCACGATAGCAGGCGCCCGTGTGTCGAGGGTAGGGGGCGTCTGGGGCGGCCTAGCTGGACTGCCCTGGAAAGGCAGCTTAGTTCGCTTGCTGGGAGAGCTCGGGCTAGCCACGGGAGGGGGTTCGGCAACGGAACGGGACGGCGTATCGGGGTCTGACGACACGGCGACGGGGCGATCGGGTTGCGACGATTCCGACAGCGGAGATTGAATCCGAGTGTGCGAGTCAACGTGCGTGGCCTGCACCATGGGAGATGATGTGGTCAAGTAGCCGATAAGGGAAGGATGGGCGGACGGGGCAGGTGGTCGACCTCGAAGGCTACGAAGCAGGTTAGCTCGACGAGCAACGGAAAGTCAATCAGAGCCAAGACAAACGGGATGAATGGACGGGCACGATGACGCTTGATAAAAAAGAAACAACTGAAAGCGGAAGCCTAGGCTGGGGGAGATGTAAGAGATTGACCATAAGCCGCAGTGAATCTGCGGCGTAAGAATGCAGGGTGGTGGCTGGCTTGCTCTTTGGTCGTGTCAGGGCCAAACCTCCTACATGGTGCGGAGAGTGCGAGAGCGAGCGAGCGAGAGCCAAGGAAACGGGTCGCCGCATGTAGGGGTCATGGCTGCTGTTGCGGAGCCTCAGACTGTCCTTCTCCGAGGGGCATGGCGGGCAGACCAACAATGGACATATAAACACAGGGATGGAAGCAAAAAGAACACAAGCAGAGGCACTGAAACACTTACGAGTCGGTGTCTGGGGCCAGGCTAGAAGCTCGCGAGCCCAAGCTGCGATCGTCGCGGTCACCGTCGTCGCCGGTCAAGTTGGACGAGTTAGCGTCGTCGCTTTCTAGGGACGACGTGCGATGAGACAAACGGCGGCCATGGAGGTCGTCATCGGAGTCTTGGGCGAGCTTCTCCTTGCGTCGCCTCCGCTTGGACACGATGGCCTTGGGCAGTAGCTTGCCCAGGCTGCTGGTGCTACTGTTGGCGTCCATTTGCGCGCGATTCGCGATGTGCGACGATGGGCGCAAAGGACAGCAGCCGCAGGGTGGTGAGCAGTTGTAAGGGGGGTCACTCTGCGTGTGATCAGAGAGCCCCCACCAATTGGTAAGGTCTCTGTCCTAGCGTGTCGGACTCCTTTGGCGCTGACACGCAAGGCAAGTCGTAAGGCGTCGTGCAACGAATGTAAAGGGAGGCAACGTTTGCCAGCTTGGTCTTAAGGATTAATAGATTGAAGGATGAAGTGGTGTTGTGATTGTGGTGGCTGCCAAGGTCACGAAGAAGCACCCCAGCGGATGCTTTGTCTCCTTCTAGTCTACGTCACAGCTTCGGTCCGGTTCAGCATCTCTAGCCGAGTACTCGTTTGCCAGGGTTCAGGAGCCAGCGTGCGGTCCAGACGGGACATGCCGTGAGTTACAGGACAAAATGCTAAACGCGAAGTCAGGACGAAATGACCGCATTTATTTAATGTGCACGAGCTGTAGTTGAAACTACGACGTAACCATGTAGACTTCTCAATGATCGACGTGTCGTCGCGTGGTGCGGCGTGCGTCCAAGCTGGTAGTGTCCGTGTAACCTGCACCATCGACACCTGGGCACTAGACGGAAACGAGCAGCATATCGTCCATCTGCGAAGGGCTTTTGCGTAGGTATTGCGGATACATTGATGTACCCAAGTATACAATTATCTTACCTATGCGTCGAAATCTGAGTATACCTACTTCCAATTTCAATTTGCTGGCGCCGGTTGACTGAATGCAGACCTGGTTTGGTTTACACAAAAATCTTAAAATAAGTTATTCTCAAAGCGCTCACATTGAAAAGTGTCTTAGTGCCATTTATGGTCTTGGCAAACCCTGCGCATCAAGTTTAGTATTCTGCATTTGCATGAAACCTAGAATCGAGCCAAGTTCAAATCTATAAGGCCGTATTGCTGCGATTGATATCAAGAAGCCATACTCAATCCAATTTTCGATCCGTTCGAAGCAATGGTAGGGTAAGCAGGACTTCGAGCTACGACTTCGAGCTACGACTGAGGTACCTGGACACACCCCGCACTTTTATGTACGACACAACCCATTGGGCTTGGCGCCGTCGATTGCTAGAGTACACTGAGGTGAGAAGGTGCCCCTCAGTGAGGACGTGCACGCCAACCATCTGCAGAATAAGGTAAGCTAAAGTCTGCTGAGGTACAGTACGGTACCTTACCTGCCAGCCACCGCAGTTCCTTGTAAAGAGGTAGAGGTAGCCTTACGGGCGGGCCGTTCTTCGGAACCGACCTGTCATCCCTCCACAGAAATTGCTTCTTCATTCCAACTACCTTTACCAGTTGCCGATAATTCCCACCGAGGGTGATAACCAAGGAGGCCCTATCAGGGGCTCGTAATGCTATAGAGCGATTTCTAGAGTGATTACAGTTTCTGGCCGCCGCCGGCACTCCCATGCGACATCATGGAATCGTCCCCAATCACCAAAGCCTACGACCATGCCCGTGCCGCCGCGGTTGCGACTCGGCAGGCTTCCGATACCACTGTCGCCAGCAGCGAACACACCCAAGCCGCGGGCGAGTTTGCCGTCGCCGCGAGAAGTACGTCTAGCATCGAGGCACTGAGGACCTTGAAGCTCCTCGAGGAGCATCACAGAAGGTTAGCCGAGCTCTTGAGGCTACCTCCAGAACAGCAACCAAATGGTGGCGATGGCGATGCCAGTGAGAAGTCGCATTCGGAAAAAGGCGCACCCACCACGGACGACTTGAGCAAGCGTCAGGACCATTCCTCGGACACGGCGGCGTCGAAAACTGGGCAGATTCCGAGCTTGGGACAACAACGCCGCCACGCCTCCCGCGAGATGTCATCATCCATTGCAAGCAACCTCGCATCCGCCAGAGGCATCCGCTCCAAGTACAGAGGCCAACCGCTATCACCAAGCGTCTCCAACGACCAGGCCCCAGGCAATGTTGATCAACATTCGAGGAAGGATGGCCTAAGGAACAAGATGCAAACGATCATCGACAACCAGCCTAACAAGCCGGCATGGGTTCCACCCGCACCACCGTCTATGAGCCAGGAGAGTCGTCGGTCAAATCAACCACCCGCTCGCAATGAAGTCAGCAGTCCTGTTGTTGACGACGGTGGATACACACGCTTCTATAACACCTTCGGCAGTCTCATCAACAAGATCTCTGCGCCTCTGGCTTTCGCTGGCTTGCCACTCATACAGGAGGACACCACTGCTCCTCCTCCTCAAGCAGAATCTCCTGAATCATCGCCTAATAAGCGAATTCGACCTCGGCCGACGCCTGCTGTTATTGCCGAACCTGATCTGTCGAAGATTTACTCCAAGGCGACCATGCGCGCCCTTGCTAGAGAGGGCCACGGCACTAACGACTCGTTCTATGTAGTTCCCACAAGCGGCCATACCATGTCTTATGCGAATATTCTGAGCTATGAAGAGAAGGAGAAGAGACGCCTGGAAGCATCCGGATTCGGTGGATCGGCCCACAGCCGCGATGACGATGACGATGATTTTGTCGACGCACGAGAAACGCCTGCGCCTCTGTCACCTGGCGCCAAACGCCGTGTCGGGCGAGCTCGTACTGAGCGGGAGCTCAACAACACTATCGAAGAATTATGTCTTGAGAACAAATCGCTGAAGGATATGCTTGACAAGCTAACCAAACGACTTCACGCCTTCGAGGCCAGCGCTCAAAACTCCGCCATGGCGTTGGCTGAGAGCTATCGTGTCATGCGCCCTGGCTCGCCTCTGTCCGGCGGCGGCAACAGCAGCAGGCTTAGCGACGATGCTGCGAAGAGAAAGATGCAAGAGGTGGAGGAGCAGCTGGCTGCCGCGACCAAACACATCGAGCGCTTGGAGAAGGACAACCGCAAGATGCAGCGGACGCTCGAAAAGTATCGCGAGAAGTGGGAGACGCTGAAGGCGGGAGCAAAAGCAAGGCGAGAGGCGCAGGGCAGTGGGGCGGACGCAGACGACTCGGCCCACGGTTGATGGGAGGATGGCGAATGTGAACATGGCTGTTGTAGTTTGGTTGACCTCATCCCAAATTGACCAGATTTTCTTACTGATCCGAATGGGCTCTTTGTTGCATGCAGCCACTCCCACTCCCTCTTATCGTTGCAGTGAAGGATCTATTCATTCACGTGGGCGAAGTTCACATTTAATTCCACCAGAAGCTGACGCTGAAGCTCACACTTAGGCTGCGCACGTAATGCCACCACCCCATAGGAATCACAAGCGTGTCCCCCGGGCCGAGTATGCACTCCCAGTACTCGACGCCGCGCAGCTCCTCCCTGAGCCGCGTCAGGCCCTCTCCCCCCACCGTCTCCGCGTCGTCCACGCCGCAGTCGTCCCAGCCCTCCAGCACGCCCAGGTCCAGCGCGCTCGTGTTGCTCATGTCGACGCCGTGCTCGCGGTCGAGCCGGGGCCGCATGTGGGCGGTGGCGGCGGGCGGGTACAGCCGCACGTACTTGGTGCCGACGACCTGGCAGAAGAGGTTGTGGTAGGCGTCGGTGTGGAGGGGCGTGATTGTGCGCGCGGGGCCGAACCACGCGTTCAGCCGGGGCATGTCGACAGGCGGCTTGTCCTGGGACGGGTCCGTCGGGTGCCGCGGCACGTCGGCCCAGCAGAGGTCCGGGATCTGGATGTCGCCGCGGAGGGCGGGTATCTGGTGGAAGAGGTCGTGCTGAGCGAGGTAGCCCGTGGCGTTTGCCGCCGGGTTCGCCTGCGGGTTCGTGTCCGTTAAGCTTGGGTCGATGTACTCTGTCAGGAACTTTTTGAAAGGCATGAGTTCCTGGCCCCAGCTGGCGTCGACGTAGCTCCGGCCAATCTCTACGGGAACTAGACGTCTTCCCCCGAACGTCCGTGATAGAAGGTATTCGTAGCTGTTCCATGGGTGATCACTCAGTGCCGGCCAATGCTTGATCAGATCTGTGAAGACCACGGGCCGAGGCTGCCCGTCACCCTCGTTCATATAGCTTTCGAATTGGTTCAGGGTCCAGTTCTGATGGCGAGGGCAATCGTGGGCAGCCGACAGTGGCATCTGGCCGTATGGCTCCTCTGCAGCAAACATCCTCGCAACTTTTTGCTTCTTCTGGGGCGGCTCATCAACATCGTCCGCTTGCCACAGCCGCTCCAAGAGCTCCAAGGTCTTGTCGATCCACGCAGCTCCAAGCTCGGGACCTGGGCCACCAGCAGTGATGACAGCTCTGTCGAGGTTATCGACGACAAAGTCAAGAACTTCGGCGAACGATTGCTCTTTCCAGAAAAAGCAGCGAAGGATTTGATTGTAGCTGGTCAAAATCAAGGAATATGTATATATGTGCCGCCAATAATCGGGGACAAGGTCGTATCTATAGGAATAGAAGCGAGACACGGCGAGGGAAGATATGTCCTCCAGCCGCGACTGAAGAAGTTGTGCATCAATGGTAAGCCCTCTGGCCTGTTCATGAGATAGGTCATCGTGGAACTGCTGGAGAAGACGAGCTTGTCTTCCGAGAAGTTGTCTAGTGGCCGTCCCTGTCGCATCCATGCCGGCCCACGGGCCCGGCTTCTCAGCTTGAGATACATTGTTAAGGGGATCCAATGTGAGCTCTGGAGCTTTAGCAATGACACCTGCCGCTTCACGGTAGCGCATGAGCAATGCATCTCGGATGGAGGACATATCTGAGTGAAAGAATCGCGACTCGAGATAACAGGCACCACGGGGCCATCCTCCGATGGGGTTTGTTATTGTTGATGCCGAATCTAGTCGCTGGCACTGGTGAAATCTTACTAGTAGTGGGCTTCCTTTAGGCAGCTCACCCACGGACGAGCAACCAAAGAATTAATTTAACGTAAAACCTCCCTCTTGGTAAGAATAAGAATAAAAGATGAGAAGGGGAAGCCTTTAAGTAGTAATTACTGTAAAAATAATCGAAGACCAAAAAGATTTTACGACACGTTTACGAGTGTTTTATGATTATTTTAATCACATCTTGTTGAACATACCTAGACACAAACAGATAACGTAATTACCTAACTATAGTACTGGAGATAGTAGCACCTTGTCTACCCACCACCGCTCTGTTGATAGCCGCTTGCCCAGTTATTAGGAACCAACTTCGCGGTAAACATCTTTCCTATTCTCTTTGCAAACATACCAATATAGTGGCATTTACGATAAGGTAGGCTGTAAAGGGGTAACAAAACCCCGGACAAAAAGATTGGGGGCCTCTTCAAACATAGCCTCATATCGCGATATGCCACTTGGATACTTCATCAGAATGCTTAGTGCTTGTGCTCTGACAGATTTGCCATGCTATGTCCTGAGTGGAAATATGTACCATTTACGCTAGCATGTCCATACACCTACAGTGCCGTCCCGGCGGCCCTCCACCAAGTAACCGTCTCGTACACGTACACGCTCCACAATCGCAGGAGTCTTTGCCTCCTCTGCCTGCGTGATGCCCGCTCCGCAGTCCCATTGGCGCCCCTCGACCTTATCGTATACCTTTACAACGTCCTCGCCAGCAGCGCTGACAATCCGACGAGCATCAAACATCATGCTCGTGACAGGGTTGTCGTACGCGTATGCATCATGGATGGATCCCGTCCGCAAATCCCAGATCTGATTTAAAAATTAGTGCTGCTCGAAGCGAAGCGGAGGCGGACAGTAAAAGAAAGGGGAATGGGGAAAGGGGAACTGAATGATATGAGTGCTCGAGAAAACTTACTCTGATACTCCTGTCCACGCTGCCTGTGACCAGATGGACATCATCAAACTGCAAGCAAGTCACGGGCCCCGTGTGACCGACTAAGCTTCGGTGAACTTGACCACTCCGAAGATCCCATAGGCGCACCATGCCATCTGCAGTACCGCATGCTAGTGCTGATTCGAAGACTTGCAGGGCACCGACGAAATCCGCCGAACTTGACTGCGACCGGCCTGTTGGCCGCCAACCGCCTTCGTTGGTATTCACACTGGCCGAAGCCTGTGCAGCCGCCCACATGACGTCTAATGTTTGTATGCAGCGACCCTTTTCGAGGTCCCAGTGACGGATAGTCTTGTCTGCTGAGCCTGAAACGAGTGTGTCTCCTCTGAAATGAAGCGCCGTCACTTCGTCCAAATGAGCTTGCAGTGTGAAAAGAGCACAGTCGTCCATGCTCCCCTCAGGAGGTTCAATGGGCTGGTCGTCAGGGTTTTCGAAAGCAATGGCGTCTTCGTCATCGCCAGGCTGCTCAGGCTGGTTTCCGTGCGGGTCGTAGCTCGACCGACTCAGGTCCCATAGCTTGATGGTTGCATCAACCGAGCCTGTCGCGAGAATGTTGTCCTCTACCTGCAGAGTGCGGACGGAAGCAGTGTGGCCATCAAGGTATCCCATACATCTCCCGGCATTCAGATCCCAGACGCGAACGGTGTCATCTAAAGCAGCCGTCACCATAACACCAAAGGGTGCATCAAAGTCCAAAGCAGTGATGTTATCTCGGTGTGCACGGATCTCGCGGATGTTAGAGCCGGGCTGGAAATGTTCGTGTAGGATGGGCATAGATTTCCGACGGACAACTCTCTTCGATTTCCGGGATGGCGTGCCGGTTGATGACGCAGGTAACTTTTCGTATACGGACTGTGACATAAATTCGGGGTCGTGGTCGTCGGCATCGCCTATCAGATCCTGCTCCTCCTTGGTCGTCGTGTTCCGAGCGATTTCCTCAGCTTCATCAGCCAGTACCTGCGCCTCCTCCAGTCGAGCCTCCACATCCATGACTGCGGAAGGTCAGTACCATAAGACGGATCGTGGTAGACGAGAAACCTACTGTCGTGTTCCAACAAGGCTTCTTCCTGCTCGAGGCCAGCCAGTCTTTCCAGGATAATGTTGCGCATGCCTTGCAGGTTTGCGATCTTGTTGTCAACCTCGCGGATCTCGCTGCTGCTCATGTTTTTGCGCACAGCCAGCAGCTCAAACTCGTGCATCATGGCTGCCTTCTCCTTCTTCAGCTGCACCAGCTCTTTTGGCACCGCCTGGCTCGTCGCGCCGTCGTCGATCATCTTTCTGCCCCTGGAAACACGCCGCCAGTGCTTCTTGCCATCATCTGTGAGTTGCGGCATTGTGGCCTGGAAGCCTTGGAAAAGCGAGTACGTGTTCTCATCCTCTGGAATGTTGATTAGTAGCTCGTCCGGCAAACTCGTCAAAGCCCGGTGCTGGATCTCGGATGTCGATAGCCTGGAGCGCACCATATCGGTCGGCGTCGTTCGGGCCATCGAGAACATGCTGCGCTGAACTGTTGGCCTCTTGAGTTGCTGCTGAACCTGGGCCATGGCAGCCTTGTAGTGGCCGCCGCGCGGCAGGCTCTGGCCCAGGATCAGGTGGTCGGTTGCAGTCGTCAATTTGCGACTGAAAGCCTCCAGTCCCCGTGTCTTTGCAAGCATTCCCATTAGTTTTCAACCCGTCACACGACCCCGTCAGATTGTGCGGCATGCGAGGCACCTACCGAGATGATGGACTGGTCGTCGTCTGCCCCATCCTCGGGAAATCCGTAATCATTGACTTGACCAGCCATAGCCCAAGGACGAGCCGCAAGCTGCAGCTGCTCGTTGAGTGTTCGAGCTCGCCAGCGCTTCGTGTGATTGGAATGAGGCTGTTTTGGAGAAGGGGGTGTGGATGTAACTGCGCAGTTGAAAGATTTCCCAGGTCGAGACGGGACCTTGAATGACGCTTAGCTGCATAGACACAGCACGAGCCTTTGCCTAGGTACCTGCTGTTGGGGAAGCTTGTTCATTTGATTGGCCCCCGCCAAAACGGTACCTTTGGAGCTTCATCATACCCCTGCTATCTTCCCTTATGCCTTTTGCTTTCGTGGTGGTACCTGGCTTTTGGCAGCACACAGGCGAGCCAACCAAGTACCTTGCTCGTTCTTGAACCATTTTTGAGCCCTGGCTGCAGAAAATATACCGAGGGCAAGTCACTGGTAGTTGAACTGCGGCCGGGATCGGACCCAGAATTCGGCGTACAACTGACTAGCGACATGAATTCGTGAAGCTGTCTCGCGGCTAGTCACAACTTCTGCTTCATAGTAGAGGTTCCTCAGGTGATTGTCTCAGAGCTTAACGTCCACCGCTCCTCAATTGCTCTCCGCCAATTTTTCCCACATCTCTTTCCAGCTCCGTACCCAACAAGACTTGTGAGCCATGGATACCGTTATTGATATGGGCGATCCCGCTGCGGCGTTGGACCTTGCACAGATCCGCTTCCAATTAATGTCAGTCATTCATGCAACCAAATCTGGGACTTGGCTAACTGATATAGTCGCCTGGAAGATACAATCACATTCCACCTCATTGAAAGAGTGCAGTTCGCTCTGAATCAGGTTCGCGGCGCATTTCTCGCCATCTGGGCCCCCCTCGCTAACCCTGCCAACCAGACCATTTACAAGCCCGGCGCGCTTCATATTCCTGACAGCAACCTGAGCTTCCTAGATTGGTTCCTCCGCGAGCAAGAACGGCTGCAATCCCTAATCCGCCGCTACGAGTCGCCCGACGAGTATCCGTTCTTCCCGGACGCAATTCAGAAACCATTCCTTAAGCCCCTCCATTACCCCCAGATCCTCTACCCCAACGACGTCAATGTAAACGACAAGATCAAGCAGTTCTACACCGAAAAGTTCCTGCCCGCCGTATGCCCCGACTTCGGCCACAAGGATCGTGGAGAGACAGAGGAGAACTACGGCTCCGCGGCAACCTGCGACATCATGTGCTTGCAGGCTATCTCGAGGAGGATTCACTTTGGCAAGTTTGTGGCCGAGTCCAAGTTCAGATCTGACGAGGAAAATTACATACGCATGATCAAGGCCGAGGACAGGGAGGGAATCGCCGCGTCCATCACGAACAAGGCGGTAGAGAAGAAGGTCCTGGAGCGTCTCCGTCTCAAGGCTGAAACCTACGGCAGGGATCCCTCGGTGGCTGATGGTATAAAAGGTCCTAAAATCAATGTGGATGCCGTGGTCGCCATGTACGAGGACTTTGTTATTCCTCTGACCAAAGAGGTTGAGGTTGAGTATCTGATGCAGAGGCTGCTGCCAACGGCGTAATTTGTACTCATTATTTTTTTTCTTCCCTTTTTAACTCTATTGCGATGGACTTAGATATTCTTGGACTGCCTGGATAGCGCCCTGTAGCTTGTTCGCCTCGATAAGGATCATATACCCCTTGGACTTGACCCCCATCTCCTGGAAAGCCCGCTTGCTGTCTGCCACCGCATCCTCCTGCTTCGTATAATCGAAGCTGCCGTGCGCCAGCGCGTGCCTCTGGAGCATCTCATCCTCCACGTGGAAGTAGAACTGGCCCGGCTCCCCCTTTGCCTTTTTCGACTTCCTGTCGCCAACATCCAGAGTCGACTCCACCTCCTGGTACACCTTTGAGAGAATGAGGTAGTGCGAGAACTCGTAGGGCTCCTTGTCCTCTACAGCAGCCTCGATCTCGTCAACGAGCATGGAGTACAAGGGCGGCGCAATCTCACTGGGCATGTTGATGAGACGCTCCGACAGCACCAGGGCGACTTGCTTGCCACTGGCCAGGAGCCCTGGAACAACAGACAGTGCATCGTTGGTCTGAGCCTTTTCACCTAGGTACTGAACGATGTCCTTGATGGGATCCTTCTCGCGGTGCTCGTGGATGTTGAGGGCCGTCACCATGGCGTAGGGGTCCGTAGACTTGCCGTCGACCTTGATGGTGGAACCAATGGTGGGTTGTGACAGGATCAAGTCGGCAAGCGCAGACATGTTGAACAGCGTAGCGTCGACATCCAAGAGCTGCCGCATCAACGACTTAATCCCGTGGAAGTCTACCTCAGGATCGAAATTGAACCATTCAAAGTCTACGTTCACCATATCGAAGTCCTTGAAAGAATCAGCGCCGCTTGCTGCCGGGCAAGGTCGCACCCACTCACCTCGTCGTCACCGCTGTCGGCGTCCGCCATCTCCACATTGCCATCGGCAGGAGGGACCTCCTTACCGTCAACCTCTCTTGTCCTCTTCTTTCCCATGTTGACTAAGTGACGAAATTCAATAGATTTCGTTGCTTCTTACCGCAAAATGAGAATTGCGTTCAACAGGGGGTCAAGGCGAGGTGTAGATATGTGCGATACGAGGATGCGAATACTTCATTCTTGAGATTTCCTTTCTGGACCGCCCGTAAATTTTGTTGCCCATGCCCCGCACTAGTCTCGTAATGGAGTGATAAGAGCTCCGCGGCGCTTGTGTAAGCGCAATCACTAGCGCCTGATGCACCAATGAGTGAACGGCCTGCTCGGGGCTCAACTTGACCTCCCAAGTGGCCGAGCTGCCTGGACCTTGCGTCAGCGACCAGCTCGCCTCCCGCAATCGACACTCACCACTATTTGAGCTTCTCGTGGCATTGCGCCGAGAATTGGTTTCTATCAGAGACGCGGCGCACATGCTCTGTCGGAACCAGCTCTGCAACTTCCAGAGCATCTTCATCGCTCTGACTGTCTAACATTTCGCACGTTCGTGTCATTGTCTTACTGCCACCTCCCTCGGGCCGAACCCCCAGCCGCATCGCCATGGACTATTCTAATCCCATCAACGAAGGCGAGGACGCCGTGGGAGCGTCTCCATGGGGCAATTCCCCGGCCTCGTCGCCTCAGCACAACCGGACGGGCTTTTCGACCGCTGTCACCCCGGCCGGACCAGCCGCTGCTCCCTTTCCTTTCAGTCCCACCTCATCTAATGGACTCAACCAAACTGGCGAAGCGGACCTTTTCCAAAGAACGGGTCCCGCAGATACCGCCGCCGCCTCAGGCAATGAAGGCCCGAACACACCTTCAGCGACGCAAGATCCTAGGGCAGACCCGCAAGCTGCCGCTGCTGAGCATTCGCAGCAGTCCGCCCAGGCTACTCAACCTCCTTCTCACGGTCCCTCGGATGGCCCCGAATCGCAACCAGGCCAAGGACAGCGAACGCAGCGTCCCGCCCAGCCACAGTACAGGCTGCAGGCCAAGATTACGGGCCTTGAGCGCACGGGAAAGAAAGATCCCGTTCTACGATTTGATGTTCATGTAATTACCCTACTAGCCCACTGCTTGCTGAGGAAAATACTGACCCGACAGACCAATATCCCTCGATTCCGAACCACACAGTACCGAGATGTCCGACGCCTACACTCAGAATTCGTCAAACTTGCAGATCACCTGATATCGGCGAACCCAGACGCCTTCGTGCCCGCCGTACCTCCCTCGATTACGTCCGCAGGTGCCGGAACAGACGAGGATGAGTCGCGGGTCAAGGCATTATTGCAGCGTTGGCTCAACTATGTTTGCAGCAATGAGACGTTGATGAAGGATGACGAGATGGTGCTCTTTGTGGAAAGCGACTTCGGCTATAGCCCTCTTGTGAAGATGAAGCAGCCAGCCACCGGCGTAAGGAGGAAGATACTGAAACAGTTCGCGCCTCCGCCTGACGAGACACCAGAGCTAGCGGATGCTAGACCGGCTGTCAAGCTGTTCTATCTCGGCGCCATGGATGCCGGTCACAAAGTGGACAAGCTTGTCAAGGCTCGGAGAGGTCAGTTTAGTAAATTCTTCAGGCTCTACTCCCACAATGCTAATTTTTGTAGGCCTTGGGCTTTCAGAATCGGACTACGGTGTCAAGCTTGGAAACATGCATGTCCAGGAGCCTCATCCTGGCCTGGCTAATGCCTATAAGAAGCTGGGTAGGGTCGTCCAGACCGTGGGTGATTATCATGCGGCACAAGCAACGGCCGAGGCCACGACAATCGGCGACCCTTTCCAGTACCATTCCCAGGATGCCTTCATCGTCAAGGAAACACTCACGAACCGGCAAATCCTCATTCGAGAATTTTTGCAAGCACAAGAGGCAACAAGGAATAAGATGAACGCTGCTGATCGGTTAAAGGCCAGCTCCAGCGTTCGACGGGACAAGGTGGATGAAGCAATTGCGGCTCTGGACGAAGCGCGGCAAACCGAGACCAACATGTACCATAAAACCACCAAAGTGACCCAAAACCTGGTTCAGGAGCGCCGCAAATGGTTTGCGAGGACCGCAAGCGACCTACGCCTCAGCATCAGAGAACTTGTCCTTCGTGAAATCGAAGCTGAGCGACGGACGCTTGCTCTCTTGGAGAGTGTTCGGCCCGATATTCGATCCATCGATGCCTCGGGTGGCCTGAGCCGTCTAGGCCGCGAAGCTCACCCAACAGTGCGTCGTTCCAGCCTTGCAGCTAGCCAAGGACCCAAGGGTGACGCCTGGAGTGGTGTCCCGCGCCGCTCTGATGCCACTACGCGAACCCACTCGAGCAGTCTTATGGGCAAGCTCCCCGAGGAGGGCGATGCCCAAGAGGTAGAGGATTCGAACCAGGGCCGACTGGGCTCGGGCGGCCGCGCAGGACCACCTGGCGCGAACGACGAAGATGACGAGGATCGTGTTGATGCTAGGAATGCAGCAAGTCGGCTGGCAACGAGCACATTCTAATTTCTGTTCGTGATGGCGCAAGCCTGGGTGTTACCTTTGGAGAGGGTTCGAGTAAGCTTGACTTGATGCGACATCTGTAGGTAGATTTATCAAACTGTTTTTGTGCCATGGAACCTTGCTCATCTCTGTCGCCTACCTTTTGCGCTGGCATTTTTGCAAGCCGCACCGCGACGGATTGCGCAATATCCGAAGACCGGAGTCCCATGGTAGCCTTCTCGCGGCCGAAAGGGTTCCCACCACGGCGGCAGCGGTGTGTTGAGGTGCCTTAGCATCATGCAAATTGCATCTGCAGGCGCTGGCCGTGCTCAGCATCCCGCCATGCCATCACAAAGTGGAGCCGCCATTGTTCTGAGCGGTCTGGCCCACCCCTGATTGTGCATGATAGATGCGGTGGCCAGAGAGGGACAGCCCACAGTCAGTGGCCGGCACGGGTCTGGAGGTCGCGACGTGATGGGCTGCAACCCTGGCGGATTTGCATGCGTCAAAAATTTGACCAGAAGGAGGCAGGGGGGAGGGGGGTTAGAAGAGCAGGTTGTGTGAATCGCCTTGCATCAGGAACACCAGAGCTTGACCGTTTCAGAGCGCAGGAGCCACAAATTCATATCGTAATGTCGTCATCAACTTATGAATTGTTGATTGTGAAGCGGTGTCTTTGGAGAGATATCATTGGTCTTAGGCCGTCTCGTCTTGTGTTCCCAATGATGCTTGAAACCATGCAACCCTGAGATTATCGAGTCGTTTCACAGGTCATCTACCGCTACGCAACCAATAAATGGCAGATGCTAGGCCCCACGGGCTGCGTTGAGGCAACGCAACAATTGCGATCCTCTTGCCTAATTTCGTAACGAAACGGAGTCAAGACCCGAGAGGCAAGGGCGGCATTCTATCGGCTGTGGCTTTACTGGTGAGCGGCCAGGATCGGCCAGGACGACGACTCATTAGAGGATGAGCTGCGTTATCTCCTTCGCCCAGTTGCATCCGGAGAAGATAAGCCGGCCAGAAGGGAAGAGCAACAACAGCAGCTCAGCCTTTCAAAGATGCGACACGTCGCTTGCTGGTCCTAGACTTGGACAACATGTTTCATCGAGAGTCACATCCAAAGATTCGGTAACCAGGGTCTGCGGGGCTATCGTGTTTAGCCGAGCAATTCAGGACCAACTAAGTTGACCAATTGACAATTGCCACTCTGGGGCATCACGAGTGTCATCTTTACTTGCTTAAAAGAGAACGGACGATGGCAAATTCAGAACAAGCGAGCTGAATGGGCCCGTTCCTGTTCAAGGCAAGGTCTTGAAATGGAAAAGCTCAATTTCGGATTAGAAGACAAGACGAAAACGTCCAGGACAACAGTCGTCGGGTATGTTGCATCTGGCAGGCTTCTACTGCGCTGACAACAGATCCAGAGAGCAGGCGTTTTGTGATATGTGAGCGGGGAGAGCGGATACAAGCCGTAGAAGATACGTAGCTTGTCGGCTCTACTTAAGATGTCTTAAAACTCTTGGGTGTGGTATAAAGCTGGTTATGGTAGGGGTCTGAATGGTTTCCGAACCATCCGGTTGATTGACGCCTTCGCCAAGACCTTACGGCTCGGCGAATCAAAAGAAGAAGTGCCCAGGCATATAGACTAACGTTGAATCTTGGCATATGATATCAAAAAGTCAAATTAGAAGAAAAGAAAATCGGATAATGGGCCGGCGGCAAATGTACTTCGACGCCGGAGCAGGGGGGATCTACAGTGGCACCCCCAGCTCCCAAATTGGCATGACGGTTTGCTAAGAAAGGATGGGAAGCCACACAGGCCATTCGGGTCTGAGAGGAGGAGGGTGTGGAATGCTGAACTAGGGACTGGCGATGCCACCTTGAACTGACTCGAAATCAATTTCGTCGTCATGCCCACCGTCTCGGCCCGCAGCCACGCGCGTGCAGTGAACGTGCGCTGCGTGTATGCATGCAACAACCCATCACCAGCAGATCTGACCCAGATGTGACCGAGGTTGACGAACCGTGTCCTCAGAGGGCTGTTCATCAATGGCGCCATTTCTCCAACTGCTCCGCACCAGCACATGTTGTAGGCGGCCGCATCCCGGGCAGTGATGATTGCGCTGGCCGACGCAAGCATGCATCCACGGCCGAGCCATACCTACAAATCCCGAGTCGTTCTGCCGCCGCCATGGATATCTCCAGTTTGTGGCTGGCAACCAGTTGATTACCTTGCTGGGCAGAGTCTCGCCTAGCGGCAAGTAGCGAAGGAGGGGAGCTGCCTGTCATGGAGGTTAACGTTAAAAGTGATTGACGCCGCTCGATTGCATTGATTGGGCCGCGGATTCTCGCCGCTGCGTCTACCGTACAACGTTGTCACTGGGATATATGAAAGATAGCCGGTGATAGACGGTAAGACATGGATCAAATGTGTGATTGGCAGACTGGCGTGACTCGGTTTTGCATGGCTGCTCACTCCTCTGGCAGGCTCGGCGAATGAGGTTGACCTTGCTTGTCCTCGACGGCCAGCATGAGACGGAAGAAGAAATGAACAGCTTCCCAACTCAAAGACGATACCCCATAAGGGGCGTCTCCGGGTTGGAGTTCCGAGGTTCAGCAGAACGCAAGAAGGGCGTGGACAAGTCGTGAATCCACCCTGTGCATCAACTGGAGCCGAAGACGAAGCAACGGGTTGACGGATTATGGTTTTCCGCGTGTTATCTTAGCGACTCCTCGAACCGGCATGACGGATGGCGAGAATAGCGAAGATCCACTTGAGCCCAATGCCAGCGAACTAGGGTCCATCCACTGGCTCCGAGCGCGCCGGCAGCACGCATCCATATACACTCGAGGCTGCTTGCTGGTGCTCTGAGGAGTAGCGAGGCCAATCCCGTCACGGTACGGATGTGTGCCTGATACTGCGATGATGTGATGGACAACGGGCGGTACGCATTATCATAGGATAGACTCCCTTAGGCAGGGAGCGGGCTTGTGCGCTGGCCGACGTTGGACTGCGACCTCGGGACGTTCCAGATCCATAGATGGAGCGGCCAGGGTCTGTGTTTGGAGTAAGAGGGAGGTAGAACGAAGACAGCCACAGTTGAACCTTGGGTTGCGAGGAGGGTCTTGCCTCGCCCTGTCGGGCACTAGGCCAGGGGTCCCGGGTCTCTCTGGCAGCCACCTCGCAGCACTTCCCACCAATCAGAGGTTCCCATGCATCTCTGGGGCACCTTCTGGGGTACCCTCTGGGATAAGGACCGTAATAACGGCGCTCGCTCGCTTCCTGATACATGCACTACCTTGTCGTACCTTTCCACCCTACGGGGAACATGACCTGCAAAGCATCTTCTCGCACGTAGCTCCGCACGTACATACACAGACACACGCGTCGGGAACCTGGTTCGAAAATTGGAGATGCTTTGCCGCCCTGTGTTGCATTCAAGGGAGTACCGGTGTCGTACTGTGCTGTACTGTACCTTACTGTACTCTACCGCACCCGCAAAGGTGGTAGGCATGGGGATGAGCATCACCCCGGCATGGCTTGGTTGAGAGTTCCTTCGGCAATATCAGCCTGTTGGTTCACCATTCGAACTACACTTTCGGTTATCGGCTAAGATCCGTCGATTTGCCAGACAGCCATCGAGATCAAGCACGACCAAATATTTTGCCGGCGGCAGTAGATTCGACTGTAGACATGTCTGCTCTCCTCGCTGCCTTTGCAAATGCTGATGGTTGCGTCTCCGTTCGATTGCACCATCCATCACGACTGGAAGTGTCCGAGGGAGGTCTGGCGCCTATGGGAAGTTGTCCTGCCTAACTGCAACTGGCATTGGTGTAAGGGCCTATCGAAGCGTAGGCCAGAGCATCGTGCATACCTCGTTCCATCATCTCAAGAAGGCTTGCAACTGCTGGGCTACAGCGAGGTTGCATTGGGTCAACAAGCCTGGCATGCGCATGCCTCTCCGCCCCATCTCCAATGAGAGGGACATATCGCAACCTTGCCTTGATTTGCTTTCTAACCTCTTACAGCGCACCACCAAACCAAGGAACCCCAAGGACACAATGGCCGAGACGCGCCGTGGTCGATCCGGTCTGGCTCGCCGCTCACCGTCTCTCCTCTTCCTCGCAACGCCCGTTGCGCCTCCTTCAGCCCGGTAGCAGCACACACTGAGCATGGAATAACCTGGCTCTTCTTCTCTCTTTACTCACGCCCATGCGCACGCCTCCCCCGCCTGCCACGCCAGCGTCAGATTAAGCTACTGTACGTTGTCGCACCGGTATCCACCACGTCTGCAGTCGAGTCCAATGGCTCCCCTGGTTGTCGCCTCCGCTACATTTGCTCATCTCAAGTTTTCTTGCTCTCGAAATACCCAGCTGGAATCGCCCATACACTTCCCACTTTGAGGTGCGCCGTGAGTCTTGCCCATTTGTCGGGAGCACCCTTGACTTGGCCTACTGGCCGTTCCGTTGCGGAATCGTGGCCGAGTCAGTGACCAGGGGGGGACCCTTACCATGCCCATTGCTATGCAGACCCTCATGCGCTTCGGTACCCACCAAGCATCGTCTGGTATGAGATTGGCCGAGAAATGTCAACCAGCGTCCGCCTGGGTACGTCTCTTTTGGGGCGACGGGATAGCGACTATCTGGCACTCGGGACTGCATGCTCCATGCCTTGTCGTCCTCCGCAGCTTGGCCCTAGATAAGTCATTGATACGTGACTGGGTGGTGCCCGTGGTGCCAGTCAGTTCCCCTGCCTTGCGCACATCAACAGGGCCTCGCCATGATTGACGGGCAGGATACCTTTCACGTAACCCATTCACTCAATGATCCATCGAGCACGACCAAGACAGGATAGTCTGATTATGACTACTTAAAGGATGTGGGTTGGCTAACGGCAGGACGTGCCTACTCCCAGTCTGCTCAATTCAAACGATAAAGTCCCCTCCCCTCCGCCCATCTTTCGTCGTTGACTGCTCCCTTGCCATTCTTGTTCTCGCCAGCAGGTGTTTGCTATCCGCCTCTCAGACAAACATTAGCTCTTTCAAGGCAAATTTGAGATAAAACACAGCTGAACCCCCAAACAGAACCCCCAAAGTCCCACTTGCCTATCTGCTTCTCGCCAGGACCGCCGGTTACTAGCCAATCCTGACCACGGTTAACCCCCCAATAGGAAACTGGCCAAGCCAACCATCTGACCCCAATCCTTTGACTACCTCCATCATCCCACTCTCATCCCACGCTTTCAGCGTCATCGTCTCCCGATAATGGCTCCAGCAGCTACTGGGGATGCCGCGCCAATGCATCTACCCGTGCACAGCACGAAGCCATCTACCATCACTGCATCTGTCTTACATGGGCCTCGCGACTTGCGATTGGTAAGTGATAACTTCCACAAGGTTTCCAGCCACTATATCTGCCGGGAACCTCATGGCATGAACCACTTAGTTGACGCACATGGCTGACCCGCATCGAACATACAGGAAACTAGAACCCTGGAAGAGCCCAGTGCCGGTGAGTTGCAGATTGCTATAAAAGCGACAGGCATCTGTGGCTCGGACGTGTCCTACTACAAGAAGTTTGCCAACGGAGATCTGTGCGCATGCCAGCCACTTTCCCTGGGCCATGAATCAGCAGGCGAGGTGGTTGCCATTGGGCCACAGGTCCAAGGCTTCAGAATCGGTGACCGTGTCGCCTTAGAGGTTGGAGTCGCCTGTGGCCAATGCGGCACCTGCCGCAACGGTCGCTACAATCTCTGCAAGAAGCTGCGCTTCAGGAGCAGTGCCAAGACGTATCCTCATTATCAGGGTACCCTTCAGCAGAGGATAAATCATCCTGCCGTCTGGTGTTACAAGTAAGTCGATTTTCTTTGTCGCTCCGGCAATCGGGCTCACCACTGACTGCGTACAGGCTTCCTGAACACGTATCTTACGATGCCGCAGCGTTGTTAGAACCGCTTTCTGTCGCTACGCACGCTGTTAACCGTGCCACGCCGGCACCAGGCTCAACTGCCCTTGTCATCGGTGCCGGCACTGTTGGCTTGCTTACGGCTGCCATGGCACGCCAGTCCGGTTGCACCAGTGTTACGATTACAGATGTCGACGCAGGTCGGGTCAACTATGCCATCACTAATGGCTTCGCCACTCATGGCTTTGTTGTGCCCCAGCGACTGCAATCCTCGTCAAGTAGCGTTTTCAACGCTTCGGGCACATCCACGCCCGATTCCGGCGGTGCTATGACTCCCGTCAGTGTCTTCTCGACGGCGAGTCAGTTCGATGGCGCGAAAGCACTTGCTGCCGAGATCCTGGCCGTTACCAGAGGACAAGATGATTTTGTACTCGAGGAGGATGAAGATGGTGTCGACGTCACCTTCGAATGCACTGGGAAGGAGGTGTGCATGCAGACAAGCCTCTACGCGACAAAGCCCGGCGGAAAGGTTGTCATGGTGGGGATGGGAACCCCTGTGCAAACTCTACCCCTTTCCGTGGCTCACCTTCGGGAGATTGATATTCTTGGAATCTTCCGCTATGCCAACACTTACCCAACCGGTATTCGACTACTCTGCGGCCAGGGTAAGAATGGTCTTCCAAGCCTCGACAAAATGGTCACCCATCGATTCAAGGGTCTCGACAAAGCCCAGGGTGCTTTCGAGCTCGCGGGCCGGACTTGTGATGACGATGGAAACTTGGTGCTCAAGGTTGTGATCGAGGCTTGAAATGCTTGTCGATTGTTTGTAAGTAGAAATGAACTATAGAATGGACTCCGGCGATCCTCTTACGATGATGGGAATTTGGGATGCGAACGGTCGGTCTCTCTGTCTCACGATTTATTCCCCTTTCTTTTCTTCTTCTTTTTTGGTACAGGTGGTGGGTATTAGACATACATAAACAATGGTTGAGTTATTTTAGAATAATGCAACGAATTTAAAAACTTTGGAATATTTTTGCCTATCGTGTAGCAGCATGGCAACACTACACTTGCAACAAGTCTTGGCCAGGCCTCCTGCCGCGAATAAACATCTTCATAAATGTGAAGCCTTCAGGAGATGGCGAACATGTAGGCTTGTCACATCCAATTGGTCTGTGGATGGACATGTTTCCGTCGTCTTTTACTGCGTTTCTCATTACTGTTTGTCATGAAGCTTTCCTCTCTTAACACCGTACGCCACTGGTCTATCAAGACAATCATATACTTGACACAAAGCACGTCCTCTTCACCAAGGGGCGCACCTATAGAAGAATGTCCCCCGCGCCCGCGAGGTTGAAAGAGCCACCGCCCTGGAAGTCACCACCCCCTCTTCGACTGAACGACTTGGCTCCCTCAATTACATTGAACTTCTTTGTAACATCCCGCGCCTGGCTGGCGCCCTGGACGAGATCGTTGAGGAGGTTGATGAGGTTGACGTCGTTTGTCTCGTGGAGCACCTCTGTCTCAAAGGCCTCCTTGTCGGAGGGGATGACGAGGTCGAGTCGGCTGACGAGGGCCTGGATCTGTCGCAGCACGGTGAGGGATGGGGTTGTGGAGTCCGTGTCCATGCTCTCAGGCTCGCTCGTCTGCCCATCGACGAAAGATGGTGGGAGGCGCTCGAGATATCTGGTGATGACTTGGATCCTGGAATGGAGCATCTTGATAGCGTTTGCCCTTGCCGTGAGGGAAGCAATCATTTCATCCTCTTCTCGCGAGGGGACAAGGTTGTCATCTTCTGAAGATTCCTTCTTCTCTTCGGGTAGATTCTCCACGAGCCTTCGCTTGCCCTTGCCGTTTGATTCGATGGAGCGGGACGGCCGTTCCTCCTTTGACGCCCCGGCCGAAGCACTTCCGCCAGCTCCAGCCACATAGTTCATGCTAATCATTTCTGTGTCGTCTGTCTCCACCGAATATGGCACCTCGCGGAATTTGAGCTTGAGTTTCGGTTCTCCGTCGTCCATCTTTTTGTCCTCGTCGTCCTGATCAAATTTCGGATCGTCGACTTCGTAGTTGCTCTCGTATATCGTGAGTGGGAGCTTACCGCCCACCGAGTGATGGAGGACCTCCTCTGGATGAAATCCAAGGAGGATCGCCGCCTCATTCCATCCTTCAAGCAGCTGTCGGTGTACCGGCAGGATTGTTGGAGTAGGTCCGGTCGAGGGAAGGAGAGTGTACCAGCCAACAAAATCTAGCCGACGGTCTTTGTGGACAGTGGTCACTTTGAGTCAAGTTAGCATCTGCATCTCGGAGGAAAGCTCGGGTTTGCCTACTCTGTTCTAACCTGGTGCCGAACTTCTCGCCGTCGATCAGGTAGCCACCTTCGACTTCAGGCGCCTCGCGCATGTGGCACTCAAAGGCATGCTCGATCGTAATCTCGCGCCCATTCTGCTGTCCCAAAAGGGCTCCAACTATCGGGCCTTGTTGTTCCCTGAGGGTGTGTCGAGTGATGTAATCGGAGATGGTGAGGAGGACGAGAGGGTGCAGGACGGCTTGGACCTGGGCGGTTTTCTGGCTCGAGAAGAGCGCATTGGAGCTCGAGGCATCCATGTCTCTGGTGCCCTCGGGACTGATACGTCGGTCTTCTGAAGACTCGAGCAGGTGGATAGGTTAATGAGGGCGTGTGAACTTGGACTGAGTGGAGGATTCAAGATGCGAAAGTGAGGTGAGATACCGAAGTAAGGTGCCTAGAGTGGGATGGTCTTAGGTACACTCCTAGCAACAGCAGCTCTCCGTTTGCCCCGCGTTTGTGGGGAAGCTGTTCCCTGGGCAGCTTACTCATCGCCTTCGAGCCTCAATAGCGTGAAGGCCTGATACTAATGATAAGGTAGAGAGCTGAGAGTATCAACGGGTGCACACCCAGAACGAGATTGCAGGAATCATTCTTCTCTAATTTTACTCATGGCGGAGTGAATAAATCCGGAGGTGCCTGTAAGGAAACTCGATTCAGAATGTTTGGTTGGCGTGTTAACATGACATCGTTTCGCAATTCATACTAAAATAGCTACCATCACCACCTCAAGGAGGTTGTAGTCCTTCCAGTTGGAGCACTGCTTTTGGCCAACTACTGGCGTACCTTACATTTCGTACCTACGAAAAGTAAGGTAGTACCTCAAAGCCTTGATCTCTTAGCTGTGCTCAAAGGAATACTTACACGCTAATGGCTATTTATGTGCACCTCATGATAGGATCGATTCAAGCCAAGGTTTCAGGGCGCACAGGCATACTACATGCCCGTTTATCTCAATTCTTGAACCACCATGTCAATTTTAGCTACTTACGGGGCGGTCCTGGTTCGCAAGATTTCTCAACGCCGGGCCCTTGTTTGCTCTTCCTTATATTTTTCCATTCCACACGGAGCGCACAGAGGAGTTGCACGCATGAGAGAACGGCGGCAACAATGAAAATCCGGGTGCATGCGTCGTTGTATGCGTCAAGAACCACTCCGTGTAACCGCTCAGGAACAATACTATGCACCTCTGTCGCGCCGCTCCTGAGAATCGCTTTCGGGTCGAGATCTGAGTCATGTCCTAGCCTGCTCACAAGGAGGTTGCTCAGAATTGTTTGGCCAACTGAAACAAAAATGGCACCGGCCAATTGCTGAGCAAAGAAGGTAATCGCAATGCCCGTCGAAATATCTTGTTTCGGCAGAGTCGCTTGCACAGCCAGGCTGGCGGTTTGCATACCAAACCCGACCCCAAAGCCTACGAGGAACTGGTAAGCAATCCATTGTGCGGGTCCTGTGTTTGAATTCAGGGTTGTCAGAAGCCCGAGCCCAATACTCATCAAGCATGAACAAACAAGCATGGAAGGGACATAGTAGCCTATGCGCTTGATCAACACGCTCGAAACAAACGACGCGACGACCATGCTTAACGCCATAGGTATCATGTACACGCCGGAGTCGATCGGCTTTACGCCTTGAGATGCTTGAACTGCCAGCAGGTAAGCACAGAAGTAGTAAAGGAGTGTCGAGGACTTACACCAGAGAGGGACATAGAAGATGCAAAGCATCAAAGCGCCAGATAGAAAGAAGACAAACCACGTCCCTGCCAGCATCGACCGCTGTTTAATGATACGGGCTGGCAGCGAGGCGGAATCTGGCATCATCACTTGGGTTATGCCAAAAGCAACTGCAGTCACGGCGGATGTGCACAGCAAAAGAACAACTCGCCAATGATGCCACGAGTAACTCGATCCACCCCACTGTAGAGCGAGTACAAGGCATGCTACTGAAGGTATGAAGAAAGCAGTGCCTAGCGGGTCAAGCCTAACGACCTGCTTCCACACCGACACGTCATCTCGCGGCAAACTTGGTGATTTGAGTAGGAAGAAGAGGAACGCAGATGCTACAGCGCCTATCGGGATGTTCATATAAAAGCACCATCTCCAAGTTGCCTTCTCCGCGAAAGCGCCTCCGATAAGCGGACCCGCCACAGATGCGATGCCGAAAATGAAACCAAACGCGGCTAGTAACGATTGTCAGACTCGGGCGGCAGCACGATATGCAGGTACTTACATTGAAAAATGGGCCTTTTGTGCAGCGGCACCATCGGTATGATGATCATCATGCCCCCTGTGAAGATGCCCGCGGACCCAAGTCCAGCCACAGCTCGTCCCAAAATGAAGACTCGTGAAGATGGCGCGGCGCCGCAAATGAGTGATCCAGCCTCAAATATGGCGATGCTGTAGATTACTGTCGGCTTCAGGCGGTAGAACCGATATATGCGGCCATACAGTAGCTGGAAGGCAGCAGTTGTGAGCATATACGCGGAGCCGTACCAGCCAATGTCGCCCAAACTCTTAAAGTCATTTGTAATGCTCGGGACAGCCGTAGACAGGATGGTGCGATCGAGCGCAACCATGAACAATGAGACAAAGTTTGATAGCATTATGAGCCAGAATTTGACAGTCTTGGGCTTGTAATTGCTCTCGGCCTCTTGTTGAAAGGCCGGGCCGGGCCGCACCGGGGCCGGCCCCTCCGCCTGTTTTGGGGTGTCCGGATCCACATTTGCATGGATAGCAGTTACCGAGTGCAGAGGCAACAGTGATAAGCGCTTCTCGGGTGTGATTTCGCCTTGGTCAAGAGTGTTGCTCACGACTTCTACCACGGAAGCTGGCAAGTCTGGTCTTCCCAGTCCAGCCTCATCGGTTGTGCTGGGTGTTCTGGCGCGGCTGTGGAGAGTGGTCATGATCGTCAAGACCCCGGGACAGTGGGACACAACCAACGTTTCGAAGGGCGTCTCGTAGGCCGAATTTTGATTCTCTCGGTTTGATTCATACCGCCATGGCCATATTGTTTCAGAGATGGTAACGTGCAGGAAAGGAGCCTAGGTAGGGGTGGGCAACAACGATATTTATTTGGGGGAATGGCCAGCATCTGCACTGGCCCCAAAAGAGCGTGCGTTTAAGCTCCTCGCTTGTGGCATGTTCAGGTGAGCTGCAAGGGAGAGGCTATCCAGGCGGCCTGGGCCGGGACGGTCTGCTCACGGCGGCTTATCATGATGAAGGTCGTACCTAGGCGTATTACCCCTAGGAATGCTCCCGATTGCCATGCTTAACAGAACAGGATACCCTAGCCAGCAGATGTCTCGGCGCAAAATATAGACTGGTTCGAGTTTAGATATTTGAAACTCGAGAATGGGCTGCCGCAGGCTTGAGGGCGGGCTTGCCGCTGTTTTACTTGGGACGAAGAGAAGATCTCATTGGGATTTTGATGCTGTTGTACGGCGCCCGTGAATAATCGCCAACATGCCCAACGCTAGTCCGGTTCTGGAAATGTAACACTCTGCTCGCCCCCGAAGCACCACCCGGCCAGGGCAGCTTCGGGACCGAGGGTGAGCCTTTTATCGCCGGCCCCTCCAGAGGTCCATCCTTCTCCTCCATCTGCATCGACCCCTCTCTAACAAGTTCTAGCCCAAGCGACCGCGGCCCCTGATCAATGAATGATTAGACGATGCCCGAAAGGTCCGAACCTTGCGGCGAAGGATCCCCTACTCACCCTGGCTTCTAGAACAATTGCCAAAAAGAGCGAACCGTGACGCTCTACTCGCCAGTTGGGCCCGCACGCGCAGCTTGTTGGGGTTAATTCCTGAGGCTTGCGCTGCGCATCTAGCCTGGCCCCCTCCCACTGGGCGCTCGTGCCATTTTTGCCACGAACTACCGTGTCTCGATTTAGAGACGGGACGATCTGACGCTGCGTGTCAGCAACTTCTCGGTGGCTGGAGCCGAAGTCGAACCCCCAAAGGAACAAATCCTCAGCCCTACCTTCTGACGAGGCTGGCGTTGACGCTACTGTTCATGCACCTACTTGCATAGGCTCAAGATAGCCCTCGTTTTGAGTGGTGTCGGGCTGTGGGCCGTGACGTGCTGTTTCCACGGTAAGGTAAATAAAGCGGTCCCATTCCATGCCCCTGATCCCCCTTTACATCAAGATCCTAGGTCTGAATCTTGACTATGAATATGAAGACGAATATAGACATGCTGAGCAGTGATGTAGGAGACCTGTAGCCTCTGCACTACATATAGACGCCATGTCGGCCGAAGCGCCCACCTCTGGCTCGGGCTTTGGCCCACAGCCGGCTTTGCCTGTGCTACAGCATCAGCAACAGCAACGGCAGCAGCAGCAGCAGCAGCAGCAGCATCTACAGAATCTCCAGAGACAACCTCAACCCCAGCAACAGCCTCAGCCACAGCAGCACGACCCTGCCGCTATGAAGCTGACCCGCGGCACCAGCTGCGTGCTGTGCCAACAGCGCAAAGTCCGGTGCGACAAAAACAAGCCGTGTGCCAACTGTGTAAAGGCCGGGGTAGAATGTAAAGTCGTGCCGCCGCAGCCTCCTAGGCGGCGGAAAAAGCGCCTACAGGAGAAAGATCTGATCGACCGCTTGAAAAAGTACGAGTCCCTCCTCAGCGAGCATGGCGTCAAGTTCGATTCTATTGGCCAGGATCTGCGGAGCGACGGCCAACAACTGGACGATGTGGAGGAGCTGCAGGATGATTTCGAGGGGCTCAAGACGTCGCCAGAAGCCAGTGCATCCCCTTCTGCGGCATCAACCTCCAACGCGGAAAAGTATGCCCTTGTCCCCGCGTGGCCCTACCACACAACTGCAGGGTGCTTGCGCTAACATGCATCTTGTCTAGGCCTCCGGGTGCTTGGTTTTCTCTGCATAAGGAGGTGCGTGCGCCACCGGTCTTTGTACTTGGGGAAGCTTGCCATACTGACACATTCTATAGTTCAGGGCTAGTGAGCAGCTGCTTCAGGATTCGTCAGAAGATGAAGAGGTTGGACATTCGACGATTCATCGCGCCTTTGACAAGATGTTTGATAACCAAGACGGTTTCCCCTTCATTGTAGGCGGCCGTACAGAGTCTATCACGCATTGCCATCCCAGCACCATCCACATATTTCAGCTATGGCAAATCTACATTGACAACATCAATCCGCTTCTCAAGATGACACATGTGCCTTCTGTGCAAGGTCGAGTTATCGAGGCGACAACCCACCTTGAGAGTGCGCCGAAGAATATCGAGGCGCTCATGTTTGGTATATACGTTATGGCCATCTCAGGTTTGGACGATGGCGAGGTGCAGAGACGTTTCAATCAAAACAAAAAGGACATGCTGGCACGCTTCTTCCCGGCGCTACAGCAGGCTCTGGTCAATGCTAGTTTCATGCGTGTGGACGACCCTATTTGCCTGCAGGCTTTTTTGCTTTACCTGGTAAGCCCACATCTAGCTGCCCCTTTCGGCCCTTAAATTGACACAATATCTACAGCTTGCCGTACGGTGGTACGTCGACCCTCGTCAGGTCTTTTGTTTAGTAGGAATAGCCGTGCGTCTCGCCCACCGAATGGGCCTCCACCAAGATCCGGCTGGCTTCGGGCTACCTCCATATGAAGTCGAACAACGCCGCCGCCTGTGGTGGAATATCGTGGGATACGATCGTCGTATTGGGGAGATAACCGGATCGACTGTCACCGCTCTTTCCACAGGAGGCGATTGCAAACTGCCTCTGAACGTGAATGACAGTGATCTTCACATGGATGGCAAAGAGCTACCGACGCCACATACTGGACCGACTGAAATGCTGTTTGCATTGGCGCGGATGGAACTCTCGATGGCTGTTGCAAGCAACAGCAACCGCGACAGTTTCAAGATGAATAACGCAGAAAAGGAAAAGGACAAAAACAGTCCCAGTGTGAACTCCCCAGCCAAGCCGCCAGGGCCAACAATCCGCCTCGCAGGCCAGGAGGGTCCGGGCTATACACTGGATGGCTTTTGTGCCCATATTGAGGGCACGTACCTTTCACACTGCGATCCCAAGATACCCCTTCACTTCTTCACCTTGACCATGACGCGTCAAGCTTTATGCAAGATGCGAGTTATGAACTTTCTTGTACGAATACACAACGCCGAAGCCATGCCATTGAAGGAGATTGAGCGGGACAGCCTCTTTTTGCAAGCGATCCAGATGATTGAGTATGATAACGTTGTGTACTCGTCGGAAAGTCTGCAGCCTTTTAAATGGTATGCGATGCATTTTTTCCCCTTCCCGGCTTACATGTTCCTGGTCCAGGAGCTGCGGAATCGTGTTGCTGGGCCCATGGTTGAGAGGGCTTGGGAGGCCATCACGGCCAACTACGAGCTAAGGGGCATTCTGAATCACCTCCACAACCCCATGCACGGAGCCTTCGCGGGGACCTTCATCAAGGCATGGGACGCACACGAGACCTACCAGCGCAGCACTGGACGCCCTACCACGAAGCCTTACTTCATCGGCGTCCTGCAGGAGCGCGTTGAAATGCGCCGTCGAGCACGAGCTCAGAATCGCGAAGATCCAAATCTTGACCAGGCTCGTGTTGCCATCCCACGCCTACATGATCAGGCGCAAAGCTCAGGCTCTCCTGCCAATTCGACCATGACGAGCTCTTCAATGGATCCAACTATGGTGCCCGTGCAGGTTGCCGGTCAGATGGGTCCAGCACAGCCTGACGAGCCTGATATGGACTGGTCCTACCTCGTGTCTGGTTACGGTGGTTTTGGCGGCGGCGGCGGCGGCGGTGGTGGTGGAGGCTTCAATCAATATGGCGGCTTTGGCCCACCCATGGGTCCAATGGGACCGATGGGCGGAATGGGTGGCGGACCAGGCGGAGGTCATATATTCAATAATCAAGGTCCATGAGTCTATTGTACATATGTGTTGGATTATGGTGTGGTGTTGATCTGATTTAATGAGGCGTTGGGCTAAAAGGATATACCAAACAATCAGGCGCGGTGGGTGGGTATCATATACGTAAGAGATATGCGCAGAAGTTCTAAGGACACATCGAGCGCTTAGCAAGTGGTTGTCACCTTGTTTAACGTACTTGCGATTCTGCCGTAAAACGACATGACGAACACATTGTGAAGCCAAACTTCTTAGGGTGCTTGTTCGATAGATATGCTACGCTGATGCATCAAAATCGTTCCATGTGTATCTCCCTGGGTCATGTCGGGGCCGTGGTGTCCTTAAGCCAACTAAGAAATGAAGCGAGTCCCGACTGTCCCTTTCTTGAACGCCATTTCCAATGCAATGTGTATATAGTCGCACCATTTCTCATGCAAAAGGTAACCAAAATGAAAGAGGATCACGCTCGCAGGCGTCATTGAGGCTGCGATGAGCAGCGTATCCAACCGCAGCTGGACTTTTCATGCACTCATAGGGGTTTCTGGCCCCAGCAGTCGATGAAATCAAGCCGGGCGTGGATACGAGGATTCTGGAGAGCGTCGAGGATCTCCTGCCCCAGATCATTCGCTTCCTCGGCGGATAGTTTGAGAATGTCGTACCTCGTCAGTATCGCGACAACGAAATCTTCCAGGACGCTCAGGGCAAACAGGCCTATTTCTCGCTGCTTTGCGTCAGGGTGCCAGCGCCCTATCGGTATCAAGCTGTGCGCCTCTTGGACGTTGACGAAACCCTTTTCGCGAAGGATTTTCGGGATCTGACGCGGCAAATGAAGGTTCCAACCGTACACTTCCTTGTAATTCTCAATCACAAGCAAGTAAAGCGTGTTCATGGGATGATCATCTTCGACGGTACCGTCATCGGAAACGACAAAAGGAATGATTTCATGAGTTTCGATCCAACCGCCGGGTTTTAAGTTCCTACCGGCACCGTTAGAATACTCTACAATCACAGAATGTCTGCCTCCATCATTGGTGGGAGTCGGTCAGACGTACTCGAAGCATCTCTGTAAGAGCCTGCAGGGATCACGCAGGGTTTGCAGCAGTGCTCGCACGTGAATCAGGTCAGCATCACCGTAGATCTTGGTCCAGGGCCGATGCTCGTCCTCCAGGTCCTCGACACGGAACTCGACGTTGGGAGCAGTCCAATGAGGCTGTATGGGCGATATGTCTGTGCCAATGACACGGGCACTGGGGAAGTGTTCTGCCACTAGACGTGGGAATTAGCTACCTTAGGCGGGTTCGTGTGGGCGCGGATGGAATGGTGCCCGTTAGTGGGACGCACCGTCTTGAGCCCAGAAGCCAACGCCGGTGCCTAGGTCGACGATTTTCTGAGGGTAGTCGCCTATGGGCGCCAGGAGGAGCTTTCCTTCGAGAATGTAATCGACGTAGAGCTTGTGCTTTATGGCTTCACGGGATTGCTCAAGGTCGTCATTGGGCATGCCGTAACGACCTTGCAGAAAGGCTTGGTATCGTCTGCCCGTGTCAGTTGAGGTGCCGGCGGGCGCCAAACCGGACAAGCCCGAAGGACTCGTCAGGGGGAGGGGCCGGAGTGGCACTTACCTCCCGTGCTCGTATGAGTAGAGCAGGCGGCCCGTAGCAATGGACGTGAACTCAGACGTGGATGCCGTCGTGGAGGCGTCGAAGTCGGAAGTGACTTCGTCCGGATCGTCAAGATTCATGATGGCTGGCCTGTGTCGGTTCCTGGCCTGGGTGAGGAGAGGCGAAGGAAAGGGTAAGAAAACACGAAGCAAAACTCCCCCCAAAAAATTCAGACCAGCAGCCGGATGGGACTGGCGAATTGGCGCTGCGTTGTCGGTATGGCAAAGCAAAAGAACGGTGACATGTCGTTCACACACTGATTAGGGTAGTCTGCCTACCTGCCTACCTACCTACCTAGCCTGGGGAGGGAGGGGAGGGGCAGGGCAGGGCGCCAAGACGGTAATGTAAGGTTACCGTACGCAGTCTAAGGTAGGTAGGGATGAACAGAGTGTGCAAGGCGATTCAAGGTTAGAGGGCGGGTGCCGCTAACGCACGTAATGGGATTGAAATCTCGTTTGGCGGTAGTCTGGTCTAGACTGGATTTCTCCCTCTCGACAGTTCTGGGGCAGTGGCGTCGGAAGGGTAGGGTAACTGGGGGTGGGCATTAAATAGCCCGTTGTTGCGCATCCCATTCAGCACGGCCACGAGAGGTGAAGTTCAGGTTTCCGGCGAACTGGTTCTTACTGCGCATTTGCCGTCCGTTGGAGGAGGGGTCTTTGCAAACAAATCGGTGGAACCCTCCTCCCCTCCCCCGAACCGACTACGTACCGTACCGTACCGTACCGACGGGCTGGATTGGCCAATGTCAGGATGTCTCTCAGGGCCGCAAACGGAAATGGCAATGGGGAGCGACTCCGATCCCCAACAGCCGTCCCGAGCAGCTGGAACTGGTGGGTGGTGTGATGCGGTGTACTGTGTACCCGTAATAAGGCACAAAGAAGGGAGGGGGGGAGGGGGAGAAAAAGAAAAGCCAAGCCAACATGTTGGCTCTACTGCTACATCTTTCAAAAAAAGGGAACCTGGCACTTTAGTCAAACAACGGCACTACCCGAACCAACGATCATGGCCTTTCCGCGCCTCTGTCAAGTTGTCCCAAACGCGCTCATGCGGATACTGCGCCCCGAAGTTTAGTTCCGGCGAATCACAGGCGCATGCGCACGTCACAGCACCGATAGTCGGTAAACAAGATGGATTTGGCAGGGGAAATGGTTGACGGATGCGGAAAAGTAAGAGAACCTTTCTGGCCGCCAAAGCTGTAAATACGACCTACAATACTTGGCACCTGCCCCGGGGGGAGGAGGGGGGCAACACTAATTAACCTGAGTCTGCAAGTTGCTTGACCGGGATGATGTCCAATGTCTTTACGTGAGTCTGCCGTTATCCTCGATGAACGGTACTAGCATGTGCACGCTCTTGCGAAGCATGCAAAAATCTCATATTTATAATACTTGGCCATAGGTTGCTAGAACTTGAGAAAACTACAAACCCTATCAACTCAACGGATGACCAGAGTCCAACAGAAAGACATTGAACCCTCGTCGTGATGGGTAGGGTATAAATGTGGGCTTGTTGAGTACCCCTGCTATCCCGGCACTTTTGGACGGGCTCACCGTAGCTTATCCAAAGGCCTTCCTCACCATGAAAAGGAAAACATTCTAGTGGTGTTCTGCTTCGGTCGATGATGCGGGTGTTAAAGTTGCAGGTCATGCTCGAGGCAACCTCACTTCCGCAAGCTGACGTGGCGCCACCAGTAAGTGGCTGCCGAAAAGAGCACCACCACAGATTGCCAGGCTGTTGATTCATACTAGTATGAGCTGTCTGACCATTGATCAGTATATTAGCTTTATTTAGGGAGTTATTACGTGAAATAAGGATTTATCGCCCATTTCCCAGCACAAGATCCTTTAAACGCAGGCAACTTCTGGAAAGAGCAAGAAAGAAGAAGGAAAGAAAATCAGTAATAGCATTTCATATTCGACTGCGAAAGGAATAAAATGAGGCGGTCTCTGACAGATTCCCGTACGGCTACCGAGTTCCCGATTTTGTGAGACATCCTCATTTACCCACCTACTATACTGAGACGAGGAATTGTGGTGAATAGATGTTGCTTCCCGAACTCGGGACAAGTGGGGCTCCCTTCAGGAACGTAATTCCATGACGTGCAGCGACTTTGACCGAGGTGCAACTAGCGCGGTACGTACCGAGCCGAAAGTGTGAGGTACCTACCTACTAAGGGCATCGCGGTACGTACCTCGACGACAGCGGCACGTTCAAGCGCGTCTTGGAGGGCAGGAGCGCGTTCTGCAGCCAGAAACACCACTTTAATTTATTGCTCCTTGTCGCCGGTGCCATCGTCGACACACAACGCCGTGTATCCCACTTATCTCCCCCCCAACATTGTTTGTGCTGTTGCACTCGCGTCGTTGCTCATTCATATACTGCATCTATTACCAATTTCCTTCTCGTCTTTCTACCCAATCCTCATCGCCCACTGCTCTCTCTCACTGCTGAGATACGCGACTCGGCCGCGTTGCCCGCGCGTTTTCCACTTGCATGTCCTCGGTTTTCATAGCATCATACAAGGCGTCTTTCATTGTTCCATGCTTGCACAGCGAGTTGCTTCCTGGCTGTGCGGGTAGATCCTCCCGACCATGTATCTTCCACGGTCGCTCATCTCGAAGCTCTACACACACCTACAGCAAACCCGCCATCCCTTGTCGCCGCCCGTCCTAATACTCGTCGCTCTCGAACCCGATGCCCTCTGCGCCTGCCGAATCTTGACGAGGCTCCTCAAGCATGACTATATTCCGCACAAGATCCAGCCCGTATCAGGCTACTCCGAGCTGGAGAAAGCCGGGAAAGAGCTCGTCGTACCGATGATGGAGTCTCAGGGAGGGAGTGGCGGGGTTGTCGTCTGCCTTGGAGTCGGTGGCATGGTCGATCTTGGTCCACTTCTCGGCTTGGAGACCGAAGGCGAGGACACCCCTTTCAGTGGTGTTGAAGTCTGGGTCATCGACGCCCATAGGCCATGGAACCTGGGCAACGTTTTTGGTGGCTATCCACTTGAGCCCGAAAATGAGCTGGGCAGTTCGTATCAGTCAAGGAGCCCAAGTGGCGTGGATGGGGGACGCATTGGACGGCCGTACAAGCCCGGCAGAGGTGGTATTGTGGCCATTGATGATGGCGATATTGAAGAAGACCTGACGGCGGAGCGCGATGCGTACCTGGCCCTTGTTGACATGCCCGAGCTGGACGGGGCTGGTGGAGTGGAAGACGACGACGACCTAAGCGACGACGAAGAGGACGAGAGAAACGGAGGCGCTCAAGACGCCCAAGATTCTGCCCGGCCCGGACAAAAACGAAAGAGCTGGTCGGACGGTAATGACGAATCCAGTGACGAGGAGGATCGACCACGACAAAGGAGGCGAAGTAACTCGGTAGGTACTCGAACTCTTTGATCGGCCTAGGTTTCTAACGGAACACAGTCAAGTCCGATACCTGAGTCACCAAGGCGACCCCAACAGCGCGGGCTTGTTTCGTTACAAGATCATGGTTCCATCTTATCAAGCGACCCCATTGAGCCTCCTTCAGCAGCCCAGCCACCGCCAACCCCTTCCGCTCGTGCTTTAAGACGGCGACTCCTGCGTATGCGACGGCAAAATGAATCGGTGCTTCAGGAGTACTATAAGATGGGCGCTTCCTTTGCCGAACCCATCTCGTCTATGATGTACTCATTAGCTTCCGAGCTAGGCCGAGAAGACAACGACCTTCTCTGGCTGGCCATTGTTGGAGTTACATCGATGGAACTGTATGGCCGTTCATCGGCAGGTGTCGCAGCACCAGTGCGAGCAACAGATAAAACCGGACCGACTGGGTGGTTCGGTGTTCGAGGTGCACGATTGCGGCAGCTACTTCGTGACGAAGTCCGTCGCTTAAATCCGCCAGAGGTTACCAATGGCCGGGTGGCTCCCGAGAACACCGGCATAATACCCACCACTGCGAGAAGCCCAGAAGATACCGGTATCCGTCTTTCGCCAGAGCCCCGATTCCTACTCATCCGGCACTGGAGCCTTTACGATGCCATGCTTCACTCTCCCTACTTGTTTTCGCGATTGAAGACATGGAGCGAAACCGGCATCAAGCGACTTCACAAGCTCCTGGCCAAGATGGGTGTAAGCCTTGCACAATGTAAGCAAAGTTATACTCACATGGACATGATGCTTAAGCGCGAGTTGAGAGCGAAGCTGCTCAAGTATGGCTCGCTATATAATCTGGAGGAAATGGTGCCTTCTGTGGACACTGATGGAAAGGATCGCGCTGGGGCTAAAGATGGCTGGGGCTTCGTAAGAAGCTGGGGTTGGCGAGCCACCCTTAGTGCGCAAGACGTCGGTGTAGTTATAGGAGCACTCCTTGAGGTGGGCAAGCATGCGCATACTGCAGAGACAGGGGCGACGGCAAGCCAAATCACGCAAGAAGCAGAGGAGGATGCAGAGCTTGTGGCCCAAGGCGAGGAATGGATCAGCCGCTTTTGGGACGCTTATGACGCCTTAGAAGAGTGAGTTTTGTGGTTCCATTTTTTATCAATCAATTTTTGCTAACGAAACGCAGCATCGACGCGCTGAAGGCTGGTTTACCGACTGCTCAGTTCCTTCATCGGGCAATCTATCGCACTGGCACATCGCTGATCAACAAGAAACAGATCAGACATCTGCGCGCGTTCCGGATGTGCGTTGTGAAAGACGGGCCCGATGTTGCTCTGTTTACACATCCAGCTGCTTTGACCAAGTTATCTCTTTGGATTGGGGAGGCGCTTGTAGAACAGGAAAGGGACTCCCATGGAAGGCTCTCGCATGGTGGACGAGGGACACCTCTGGTGGTTGCGAGTCTCAATGAGAAGAGAGGAGTCTACGTGGTGGTCGGGACCGGTGGTGGCGGCGGGCCAGATACTACGTTCCTCGATAGGGAAGCTGCCAAGAAGAGGCAGGCAGAGAAGCAGGCCAAAGTTGAGAAGAAAGAGGAGGCGAGGAAGGCAAAAGCGAAGATTCGAGAGGAGAAGCGTGCAGCGAAACGCAAAAACGAAGATAATGAGGATGATGATGAGCTGGAGACAGAATCGGAGGGCTCAGACGGCTCAGATTCGGAATCCGAGGACGAGGACGAGGATGTGGAGCGCGAGAGAGGCTACGGCTTGAATCGATTCGGTACTGCGTTCCAGGAGGTCGTTTCGGAGACCAACGCCCGCGTGCGAATAGACAGCTTTGAGCACTGCGTTGTGGAGGTGAAGAAGGAGGATTTGGGTGGGTTCTTGGAGAGCCTCAGCATGAGGGCGGTTGTGGGCTGAGTGGTCACGTCTTCCGAGTGGGAGTTACATAATGCCTGGTATGATGTCTTTATGGAACAAAGCATAGTTTGGGCGCCGTGATCATGGGCTTGGAAACGGAGTTTGGAAGCCTTGGGCAGGTTTTGGTGGCAATGAAGCCAATGTATACATTGTCTATAGGTCGAAAGTTGGGGCGGAACATAGTCGCAGGCTCAACACGTCGTACATGCTTTATGATGTTTCAAAGCTTGTTGATTCATATACATCTGGGTGAAAGCATTGGGCAAGCACGCTTTCAATAGTGAGACGTGGGGTGTCAGTGGCATGCTGGCTTGGGCTCCACGAGAAACCTCATGATATTGTACCTTGAGACGCGAACTAGCTAGCCGAGCCCCGTATAACACACATCGTTCATATACTTTTGTTGGTCAACCAGACCACGCAGTGACTAGGGAGGGTCTACATGGTGGAGGGAAGTCAGAATAAGCTTCGGTTGGTTCCACGTTTGAAAGTGGGGATGCGATTGGGCAGCCTTACAGACTCAACCGTGGTGGCTATCAGCTGAGCGTCGGCCTCCACGCTAACTGTACAAGAAGCTCCAGCCCGGGCTCTTAGCTCAAACCCCTGGAGGGTTGGGTTGTTGCATCTCTGCCACAACCTCGTTGAAGACGATAGATGAAGTCGAACAGATGGAACCCATGACTGCTCATTGAAATATGTCGAGCCAGCTACTGTGTGCGGTACCAACGGGCAAAGAACTTCAAAGCCACCCAAGGCGAAGCCAAATCCGAGTACGATCCCTTTGTTGAAGGGTGAGAATGGAAATGAGGCGTCGAGTGGCTGGCTCGACTTCAGTACAGAACCTAGTCGCCCCCTTGGAGGCGCATCCAACCATGAGGGTTCCCAAAATTCGACCTTGAGCCCCTAGGCCTACAGTCTAGATCGTTCAGGCCCAAGCCCAGCAGCCGTATCAACACTTCCTGACAATAGTAAATCCTGTAGCGTGGAGCCAGCCACAGGACCACAGATACGTGGAATACGATGGTCTTTGGTCACGCAGAGGGAAAGGCAGGCCCTTTCTGAAGTGAGGCCAGCTCATACTGTGAGATCAGCACTAGCGGTGGGCTCGTGTCCTTGTACGGCGTTTGCCATGGCACGGCGTCCTGTTCTAGGTTCTAGAGTTTCGGAGCCGCGCTTGCTTGCTTGTGCCTAAGTCGATGAGCGAAGCATTGCGGCTGCAATCATGGCTTGCAAAGCTGAAGCTTTCTTTTGGGCCTCGGCGAGCAAGGTCCGCGGGTCATTTTGACGGGCATAAATGAGCAACCCGCCGCGCCAGGCAACGCTTGAGAATCCATTGATCTCGTTGACTGCGGAAATACATGCAGATATGACAACCACAGAAACCCTTGTTCAAAAAACGGAGAGCTCGAAGCAATGGGCAGACGGCCCCTTTAAGCTCATCAGTTCTGCCGCCTCTGGGGACACGGTTCGTTTTACCTGCTTGCTGTTGATCTCTGGGACCTCTTCGCTGACCGTGGCGTTCTATGCCTAGAAGGAGAACCCGGTGAAAGGCGCCAGGAGGATGGCCGTGGAGATGAGCATCGTCCACAACTGGATCATCCGCGGCATCAACTCCGTCTACGTGCAGTGCGAGAACGTAGCCGCCAGGGGCACGGCCAAGGACAAGGCCGACTTCGCCAACTACGCCAAGGCGTGGTCCGACCTGATCGAGGAGCACCACCACACCGAGGAGACGCTCTTCTTCCCGGAGGTCAACGCGCTGGCGGGCGTGCCGGGGCTGATGGACGGCAACGTCGACGAGCACAAGCTCTTCCACGACGGGCTGGGCACCTACAGGGAGTACGTTGACAAGATCAGGAACCGCGGCGAGGAGCTAGACGGCGCCAAGCTGAGGGGCATCATCGACTCGTTCATGCCGGCGGTCCAGGACCACCTGCACCACGAGATTGGGACGCTGGTGGGCCTGGAAAAGTACAGCGAGAAGGCGGACTGGGCAGACTGGTTCAGCAAGAAGGTCCAGCAGATCATAGGGAACTCGATGAAGGACAGCGTCTACCGAGTAAGTCCCTCACCTTCACTACTCTGGAAAACCGACGGTCCGAGATGTTTCGGTCGAGGCAAGTGAACCATGAAACGGGGCTAACGCAAAGTCTCTCTCGCCCGTCTCCATAGGCCGACGTCTTCCCACTCAGCTTCGTGCTGCACGACGGGACATACGAGGACAGCATCTGGGCTGCGTACCCGCCGATCCCGTGGCTCATGCAGGTGCTTCTGCGCTTCATGTTCATGGGGAAGCGGAAGGACTGGTGGCGTTTTGCTCCTTGCGGCTTTTATTCGAACCCTCGGGAGCTTCCGTTTGCGTGACCTGGAGACGCTGTCTTGTACGTGGCTTGCATCTTTTGTTTGTGGGTTTTTTTTTTTTTTTTTT
>PXOD01000451.1:0-13157 GCA_003012165.1 Paramyrothecium roridum
CCCTCCTCTTCTTCGCTCCCCCTCCCCCCCCCCCCCTTCCTGGTCCATTGCCATACAAGCCCATGTAATATTGCCACTTGGCTGGCTGTATCCTATCGGTTTTCTGGTCTGACCTGAGCTAGCTGCTGCATGTCCCATGAGTCTGGGACCAATTCCAAGTCCTGCTTGACGCTAAACCCGGCCTCTTGGCATGGCTCTATTGTCTCTGCTGAACGCCGAAAGGCCTCTAGACGAGCCTCTCGCTTCTCGCTTACCCCATTTTTCCTGTTTGGAGTCTTGATTGAGTAAGGAAAAGAGTCCACCTTAATGTCCACATCTGCATCCGTCGGTTGCCATGGCCTGGGCCCGTCTGTTGCTTCTTTTTTTTCTTCTTCTTCATCCCTTGTCCCCTACTTCCGTCGTGAACCAACTTTTCTTCTTTTATATCTCCTCATCCGTCACGGGTTTGCTTTTCCTTCCTCCGTGTGATTGGCATCCTCCTCCCGTCTTCGGCCGAGCTCCGTCTTTTTGCCGCTCCTTGTTCCCTGGTCGATCTCGTCACTTGTCTCACCTCCCCTTCCCAGCATCCCGTCTCTGGCCTCCTCCTTCTCGTCACATTGTGTCACAAACAGGTACGCCATCTCTTCTCGCATCCGGGGCCCGGGCCAGTAATTGCTTGTTCGTGTTGTGCGGCACGTTGCCAGTCAAGGCTTCCCCCGGCTAACACCCGACTGAATAGACGCTACACGATCCTGTCCCGTCGACGCCCGCCATTGGCACGCAGATAAAGTTCTTCTTTTCTTCTTCCGGTGCAGGTGACGTGACCAACAATGTCTTCTGTCGACGAGAAGACCCGCGATGTGGAGACGACCTCTCCCGCGCCACCCTCCAGTGGCAGTGACGAAGGCGTTAGGCCCGATACCAACGTCGATGCTGCGTGGAAATTCCTGAACGACCACCGCAATGCTGCTGGCAGCGAGGAAGCCGACGAGACTGTCGACATCGACAAGCTCCGGCATAAGATCGATTGGCGTATTGTGCCTCTCATGTTCTGCTGCTACACCATGCAGTTTCTTGACAAGGTCATTCTCAATGTGAGTGCCGTCAACCGCAACTCCGTGATTGGATATGACCCTAATTGCAATCTCTCTAGTATGCTGCCGTGATGGGTCTCCCCAAGGATCTCAAATTGCAGGGAAATGAGTTCTCCAACATTGCGACTTTCCTCTTTGTTGGTCTGCTTTGCTTCGAGATCCCCAACAGTGAGTTGTCTCCGCCGGCAAGGATCTAAACCGCTCGAGGCTGACTTTCTTTTTTAGCCTACTTCCTTCAGATGGTCCCGGCTGGCAAGTGGCTCGGAGCCAACGTCATCCTCTGGGGCATCGCAACCGCCTGCGGTGCCGCTGCCCACAACTACCAGACTCTGCTCGTCTCCCGCATCTTCCTCGGTATCTTTGAGGCCACCATTGGCCCCTCCCTGATGCTCATCAGCAGCCAGTGGTACACCAAGTCTGAGCAGGCTCCGCGCTTCTCCTTCTGGTACCTGGGTCTGGGTCTTGGCCAGATCATTGGTGGTGCCGTCTCCTACGGCTTCCAGCACATGACCCCTGGCGCTGCCCTTGCCGGATGGCGCACCATGTTCGTTGTCCTGGGCCTTATCACCGTCGTCATTGGACTTGCCACCTTTTTCTTCCTGCCCGACACTCCTATGCAGGCCCGCTGGCTGTCCGATAAGGAGAAGGTTGCGCTGCTCAAGCACGTCAGTGTTAACCAGACCGGCATCCAGAGCCGCAAGTTCCGTTTCAAGGAGATCCTCGAGGCTCTTACCGACCCTCAGCTGTACCTCATGGTTCTCTCCGTCGTCCTAGTAAGTCCAGCGTCTTGCTTTTGTATGTGCTTAAACCTGACGAGTCTCAGCTTTCCGTTTCCAGTGGTGTCGTTACGACCTATTCGGCCACTCTCATCCGAAACCTGGGCTACACCCCCAAGCGCGCCGCTTTGATGAACATGCCCTCTGGTGTCGTCAGCATCTTCTTCACTCTTTTGGTTGGCTATGGTATCCGCAAACAGTCCCACCGATGGGCCTGGATCATTCTCTGCATCTGCCCTGCGTAAGCTGCCCTTCACCGCCCTTGTGTAACCATAGAAATCATCTAACAAATTGCCCAGCATCCTTGGAGGCGCGCTCATGTCGTTCTTGGATCCTTTGAAGAACCGACATGGTGTTCTTGCCGGTATCTACTTGGTCAACGCCGTCGTTGCTCCCCTGACTATCTTTTACGCTGTAAGCCGCTCCGACCTCTAATTAAACAGACAAGGCACTGACCGGGTACTTCAGTGGACTGCTGCCAACTTCGGTGGCGCTACCAAGCGAGCCTTCGCCGCAGCTATTGTCAGCGGTTCCTTCTCGCTCGGCAACATCATCGGCCCCCAGACCTTCCAGGCCCGCGACGCTCCCCAGTTCCGCCCTGCCAAGCTTGCTGTCATGGGTACCCAGGCCGGCTGCGCCCTCACGACCTTCTGCCTCTTCCTCTACTATATGTCGGCCAACAAGAAGCGCGCCAACGCCAACAAGGTCACCGAGGAGGCTTACATGGCCCCCGAGACCTGGGCCGCCATGACGGATAAGGAGAACAAGATGTTCCGTTACACATATTAGAAGATGGGCGATATAGTTGCTGTGCCCATTTACATAAGAGACATGGGCAGGCCAAGTGATTTTACTCTGCAAGATACCCTCAATATCGTCTATATGATTGGGAAATACCGTTACAAATGCAAATTCATTATAAGCATGTATTAAATTCTTGCATATAAACTGAGGCGTAGGATAGTCCAACAATATCTTTTCCAGCAGATATCAATCATACTCGTTAATTGCAAGAGTCGTGCGTGCGTTCCATCTTTGTCTTATGAGGTATCAACCGGAAGGGTGGGATTGCTTTAGACCATGGCTCGCTTGACCCAAAATTAAGAAGCCCATATACCGTATGCAGTATTCCCGAACTAGATATCCGAGGTTTTAACACATCGTTCCAAACTAGAGGTAACATCTTCGGATAAGTTATGGGTGACGCATTGTTAGCGATTTGCCTTGCTTTAGCATTGTTTCCAGGCAATTGCAGCCTTCGTCTTCACATGAATCCACATTCAGCGATAGTTAGCTTGATAAAATTCAAAGCGTCCGTGGGTGGCACAAAGACCTTATGTTGAGTTGACACTGATTGCTGTTTGGTGATTTGTCTTGATAAGCTGAAAACACAGTTGCCGTTGCCGGCGAATGTGTCACAATTCGTGTAGTCTGCTTAGCACAGATTGCTACTTAAGAGGTCTCCATTATTATTCTCTTTTAAATCTTGAACAAAGTCTCTTTAGAACTTCCTCACTCCTGCTATGTCTGTTCTATGTCTTGACACATCGAATGCTTCACTAGTCTTTCTAGGCATGGTCTCATATTGTTTATGGAGCAGATTGACAAGTTAGATCTGCGTCAAAGAGAAAATTACCATTCTCTCAACTCTCCCAGGTGATAGGCTTTGTAGACAACACCGTACCACTGGCTGCCCACGCATCTGCTTTTGCACCACTCATGGCACGCGTGAAGGGCCAAGAACGCTCCTTTAACTCGGCACAGCATCTTTCTCAGTCTTTTTGTGATGCAAAGGTCAACAGACCAGCCCACCTTGAAACACAATAAGGCCCAGGTTGTGCACAGGAATGTCGCGAGATGAAATCGGAATCTCAGCACATGAACCCAAATTAACCAGATGTAGCTATTTAGTTTTGTTACATGGACAACAACTCTTAAGAGGGTTCGAAAATGCGACTTCTCGTAGCTAATTATCCATAATTTCCAAATGTAGCCTTGTCACTCTAAGCTCTGGCAGAACACGTCTGAGATGCCTTGTTCGACCTTGAGACTTCTGCGTGCAATATTATCTCAAATGATCCGTTTCTCTTTCATCAACTTGTTTGTCCCGTTATTTTGAAAAGAAGGGGGCGGCAAATGATCTTGCACCACGTACCCCCCCCGGACTGTTTTTGCACGTGCTTTCGACTTCATTGCTTGTTTACAATCCACCACTTTGACGTGGATGGAATCTTCCTCAATGAGGCGGACGCTTTGGGCGAGGGTTCTGGCGAGAATGCCTGTCAATCCATGCACGAACTTACTTTGAAATGGCTCTGTTTAGAAGCAATCTTTACGCATCCCTGTGTGCAAGTATATCATTTCGAAGACATTCCATAGAAAATGAGGATTCAAGAGATTGCCAAGTTCGGGATCACATCTGACATGTGGTGTTGAGATGGCTTGGTAATAAATACACTTGCTTGCCTTCTTGAGAAATTTAAACCTCGTAAAAAGAAATAAAGGACAGGAAATTATCGAATCAGCCCCACTATTTGAAGTGAACACCCATTATATGGAAAGCAACCCTGCTAGATGATAACGTTGATTAAGGTCGCAGGGCTATCCTCCATGTGCCCCTGTGAAAGGCTGCGCTTAAGCCCTTCATATGATTGAAGCCCCTCGATTATGCAGGGAATTGTGGTCACAATAATTCTTGGTTCATGGCTCGGTCGCATCATGTATCTCCATCGTCTTAGCTTTCCGGCATTTTTTGTATTCACTAACCAGAGGTGCCTCCCACATTTCCGGATCGTCATGTTTTACCACTAAAGCCAGGCTGTACCCATCCTCGGATTATTCCATTGCCTCCCTTTGCAATGTGGCAGGCAAAATTCCGTCATATCAGACTCTGCTTTAAGTCCAAGTATCACAGCAACAACGATTGCATCCCGGTGCAGGCTGTCAAGTTCTTGATTCACTCCCCGTGGAGAGTTGGCAAAGAGTTTCATAAATGACGTAAATTGCGAGCCATTGCAATGATCAGATCAGATTCGCGCTCTCATGGCATGAAGATCTTACCCATGTCTCGGGTGACACAGCACTCCTACTCTTTCTATCCAGACAACGCTTATTGCCGCCACCAAGTATGGTATATATGGTGATTATCTCGTCCATATTCTTTCTATAAGTAGCCGGAACCATCCTATTGTTTTTGGCTTGTCCATGCAAATTGCAATCGCTTTCAAATCAAATTCTATACACAATACTGGTATCGAGCACTTCCTTCACCATGCAGCTCAAGTACTTTTCCACTGCTCTCTTCGTCCTGCCCGCGCTGGCAGCTATCAAGCCGGCTAATATCACAAAAACCATCGACGATTTCATCGAGAGATCTGAGAATGCAAGATCCCACCTCCAGGATTTTGGGGTTGACTTTTCCCCGTCTACTATCGGCGAACTCTACCGAGTGAGTCATGTTCACCTCAGGGCTCTTCTCTCCTGACTCACTTTTGGGATCACTGACTCACTCTTCGATTAGAACACCACGGAGGACGTCAAAAAGCTCACAGCCATTGTCAATGACTTTGCCCCTTCTCTAGAAGGCACCACTAAGCCACTGAGTATCGCCGATCAAGCTCTTGCCTGCCTCGACTTCTATAGAGTAAGCCATCTATATCCGAAGCGTAGGCTGATCGCATCATTGACTAGTTGTCTTAGTTCACTGCCGAGGAAGAAGCTTTGAAGAGTGTCATTCTTACCCTCGTCCAGCTGGACGGTACTGCTGATCAGCGGGACGCCCTCAAGAAAAGTGTTTCAGACCTGGCAGAAACTCTGGTAAAGCGATTTTGGAAGCCTCTGGTAATTGTACTGCCAGCGTGTAGCTTGGGTTTTCCCCAGACGGTTCAACAGGATCTTTTGGGTCTCGTGACTGAGCTTCTTCCTTAAAGATTTTTCGGAAGCTAGGATAAGCTCATACCTCAGTTGAAGCTATGTTGTCCGAGTATTCAACGCTTATGATTAGTCTGAGACCTGGCAGCAGGTTATTTTGATTTGATATTCATGTACTACGAACTCTAACTCATTATTGATAGTTGGTGATAGTATCGAGGATTTTTTGAAGTGTGAAGGGGGTTGCTGAGGACGCAGACCCGTGATGTAGTCACGATGCTACTTCTTACCTCAATTCTTTTCGGGTAAGCTCTTTGTGAATATTCAAGCTTGAGATATGGTTGTGTATCTTTGATATGGAATGTACGCGTCGACTTCCCAGTTTTAGGAAGCGATAAGAGTCCGTTGGCAGTTGAAAACTATAATCTCTGTTGAATACGCATTAGGAGTTCTTTTGCGAAGCTGGTCTTGGTGTCATGACAGCACTTCTATTTCGGGCCCGTGATGTGCGTTCTTTCCCGTGTCAGAAGAATTAAATAAAATCAAGGGGTAACAATTCTTGAAAACCCTGACCAACGGAATTTGACGGCTACTATTGAAGCATTTAGCATACCAAGTAGAACAATTCGACGTCACATACATTAGTGATCTGCAATGTAAGAAATCGACGTCACTGAAGTGACCGTTATGTTTGATTGGCACTGCTTTTGTATCCATGTGAATGCAACCAGGATTTTCTTTTCAGCATAGTGGACACAAGCACTTATATGATGAATTCATATCCGTTTCCCTTTCCACAATGGCAAATTCTCCACGCCTTATTCCTACCTTTAATATGACATAATTTGAATCACATTCCAACACCAGGCTATTTGAATTGTTTCCAAAGCTATGTATTAAGCTCCGGCTTTACATATGAGATTTGATTTGGCATTTCATAGTAACCCAATCCTGTGCTTCCATGTGGACCGCTTTCCAGGTAATGACCACAGCGTCTCATCGTATGATTCGATGAATGAGCCGGGAAATGAAATCAGCGGCGCGTCGTACCGACGGGATTTCTCAATTGTCATCAACTCCATTCATTGCTGAGCACATGTCATGAATCAAGACAATCTGCGTTGAGACATTATCGAGTTCGCTTACCGTCTCGTCCAAATGACAACTCCTCAGGACAGTTCTATCTCAGCCCAGAGTATGACTATCTTATGATCGATATTTGGACATACAATGCCTCCTTGCTCATTGATTTTCTTAGGACGTAAAAGCATATGACCCTAAGCGAGTAGGTGTCCTGCAAATCGGAATGGGGCGGTCAAATTTACCAAGTTGCGTGACGTGGTATTAGACCGCCTTTCTCCTACCGCAATCAATCTGTTCAAGGAAATACTGTCCAATCTTTGGAATGTTTGGGCAGCCTGCTTGCTACATACATCGGTGCGAACAATGACGGGGCCTTGGAGTTCGACAAGAGTCTATGAAGTCAAGTATAATCGTTCTGTGCCCATTTTCAGGTTTATACAACCTTTCGAGATGATTACTATTGATCCACGACCTTCAGAACCAGACGTAGGGAAGATAACCGTTTGAAAACATCCCAAGAGGAAAATTGAGGCATGGGAAGTTCTTGAAATCCTTTTTTAACCATAAGCGTGACGCCCCGAAGCGAAAGATTTCTTACATTCTGACGGTTAAGCCGGAGGCAATGACAAGATGCCGGGTATCATCGATGGCGAAATAATGAATCAATATCTGCTAGAGGAGGAGAAACAACGAAGGTCCTTTGCTGAAGATGCCCCCTGAACGATCCCACTAGAGGAGCGAAAAACAGAGCTTCTCTCGGCTGCGGGCTGGTGGATGCTTCTGGCGGAGACTTTTGATAATTTAGAAGACAAAGAAGCAGAGGAAAGGACGGTAACAGATCTGAAAGGTTGCTTACAAGGACTAGTTCTCTCTAACCTTGGATACAATTCTGGACATCAGAAGAGCCCGATGAAAGAGGACATATTTTGGAGAAATATCCGGCGTATGCCGAGGCACTTCAAGGATTAAGTCTTGCATTTTGTCAAATGACTCATTATACCTTTCCCATGGGGCAATTGCCATCCATTGCTGCCAATCTAGTCATTTCGTGCCTCGAAAGCAGTTTAAACTTCAACCCATCGCTAACTGAACCAATCCCCAAAACCGTTTTCAGTATTCCAAATCTCTGCAACCTCTTCTAATTCCCGAATTTCTGCATTTTATCTAGCTCATTTATCACAATATCCTCAATGGTAGATTGTTGACGCCACGCGAAGAGTGCAGGGTCGACCTCCCGGTGGACAGCATGCGTCCCCCCAGAGTGCCGCCTGCACGCTCGGGCTTCGGATTCTCTCGGCATCCCAGAATACGTATGCGAGCGAACGTAGGTACCTGAGAGACGGGGGGGCATCTATTACTCCATGGTAGAAACTCTCTGGCGAGCGAGCAAACAGTTCGTAGCTAAAGTTGGAGTGGAACGGATCGTTACCACTTAACCCAGTAGAGTCGCGCTCAGGTTCCGTTGCTGCACACGCAGATGAGTTGCTCAATCTGTTTGACTCATAGACGGCTTCGCGTAAGAATTCGCGTACTCTCGGGTAGTTAGCTTGGATAGTTGGACGCGTTTCACTCTGTCAGCCCCAGCGAACTTATACATGAAGTCCATGCCCAGTAACGTGATATAGCCAAGGTAATTATCCACTATAGGTTCAGACAACATGACTAGTAACCATTAGATGTCCAAATCTAGGTTTTGTAGTCAGAAGTCTCCGTCCTTGTCACTCATTTTCGTGATTTCGCTTAGTTCGACGTCTTCGGAGCTGTTGTCTCGTCTGCATAACGGCTTTCAGTTCTTCAGCACTCAGATGGCAGGAGTTGCTAGCACTGCGTGGATGACTCTTCCCTTTAAGTTTTGCAGCACAGCCTCAAGGATGTACCGGTAATACTGATGGATACACGTCATTTCTTCGACCTCCCAGGAACAAGCCAAACTGGGCGGCAGCGGAGTTCATAGGGCCATGTGAGGGGCTGTGAGGGTCGATGGCAAAGACGCGGCAAGAGAGTTCAAGTCGCAGGAAAGCCCGGCCTATTCTTTCCAGCTCTATGTGAGACACTTGGCTCATGATGGCGCGGTCATTGCGCAGCGCGGACGTAAAATGTCGGGCGACCAAAGAGGCCGTGCTGGCTCTGCGTACTTGCGGGCACGGCGCAGCGCGTCCTTAGGGTAAGCATCTGTGAAGAACGAAAGGCGCGAAGTGAGGCGGCACAGATCATGAATCTCTGCGTCTTCAACCCGAAGCTGCTGAGGAGTGGTCCGGTCAAAATAGCGGCTCAGAAATGATGGCATTTCCTTTTCAGCGTCAATTGGCAAAGCAGCAGCGCCATTGTGTATCGGGGCCCGTGCAACAAAGATGAGCTCTGGCAAAATGGTTGTGGAAGGAGCATTCGAGAGAACAGAGGTCTTCGAGAGACCCGCGGAAACGGCGAAAGATTCGGTAACAGGCAGGCGAAGCTGAGGTGAGTCTGAACAAATCGGCGCAGGAGCTGAGAGCGCGCATGAGAAGAACCAGCAGATCTGGCGATAGATCATCGAAGGCCATTGCTGGCTACGAAAAGATGCAATGACGAAGATTGTCTAGACGAAGCAGTATGTTGAATGCGTAGTAGTGAGAATGCAGGTTGTGCCAATTCGGGGTAGAGGTGCCATCAGCTCTGGCATCCATTGACCACAATCTTCGGGCGCCTTATCGTAGACATGTGACATTACAGGTCAAGAATTATACCAGGTGAATACACGTAGATCATGGCAGTGAGGACGCAATCAAGAAGGCACTTGGAATCATCATGATGTTAAAACTTTTTAATTGATATAAAATGCTGCCTCTCCTCCATGGCCTGGCTGTGTCTCTAGTAGGCGCAATCCAGAACCGCCAGGAGGCCCAATTTTATGCTCATCCCCATGCCTAGGGGCTTGTAAATGCATGTACAGGATATCTTTGATCGCTTAAACACTTGGCAATTCGCCTTGCCTCGCTTGTCACCCACACTTCCTCAAGAATCCAAGGCCCCAAACATGGCCCAACCTTTTCAGTTCTAACCCTCCCCCAACCCCTCTCCTTATGCGCTAAGCTTTCTATTGACATGATTGAAAAGAAATGGTATCTCAGCATCCAAAACGTGAGGGAAGTGATGAAAAAGAACAAACAACGTAGAAGCGTAAAGAAATAGTAAAAAGGGGAATGTAATGAATGTGTGAATGTATGAAAGGGGAGATGTAAAAAATATCGTGGAGAAAGACGACACCAGGAAAATGGTGAATCGGTGAGAGCCGAAACAATTAAGCTCCGTCGCGCTGAAAATGACAAATGAGATCCGTCGCCGTAACGCTATGTCATCCGCTTCCGTGTATTAAAAAGTACAATAGGTATCGGAAAAGATTCTTTTCCAGAAATTGCTACTCCGTTGTATGTCCAGAGAATGATAGCAGTGCATTCATGAAGTACGTGTCCGCCGGGGATAAGTCAAGCCCGCGGCCTTACTAGCCGAAGTGCACATCCGCGTCGTCAAAGAAGAATGTTGTTGGCGAGTTCATCTGCATAGGCTGCACGTGCTGGTGGTGAATGTGTTGCTGGTGATGTCCGTAGCCGTGATGGCCATGGTCCATCATATGCTCATGTTCCATGCGCAGCGGCAGGTCATAGCCAACAGGCACAGAGGTAGGAATGTCTTGGCCGTACATGTTGGGCACATGCGGCATGTGCTCAGCCTCTATGCATGGGCTGCCGTGCGGCGTCGACTTCTTCCTAGGTCGGAGGGCCTCGAGGGAGATCACCTTACCCCAAGAGGCCGGCCTCTTGTGGGGCACGGGCGTTGCGGGTCGAACCGTCGATGCGTGGCTCGTAGTAATCTGGCACGTGTAGTAGTCGTTGGCCTCTGGGGTATACTGCTGATGGATGATGGGTTCCATTCCAGTCCACGTCTGCGTGGGAAGAGGCTCCTGCATGGGCATATGATAGGCGATGGGTGTGTGTGCTGAAGTTGGTGTCGTCATCTGCTTAGGAAGGTCGCCAGCCGTATCAGGGGCGAACTTGGGTCCATCTACAGGCCAAATGTGCTCGTTCGGAATAGGGAACGGCGTGCCGGGATGAGGCCCAACGGACGGGTCATCTCCCATGACAGTGTCCGCCACCGTGCTAGCAGGTGTGGACGGTCTCGTCTCCTGCTTAGGACGGCGGTTTGGCATCTTGAACACACTACTGGCAACGCTGGCTCTGTGTTTGGCCAAGTTGAGGTTGAAAGCAGACGTTGTGGGAGTCTCCTCGGCCTTGGGAGTATCCGTGACACTGCCGACCGAGCATTTGAGGCATTGGCTGCGGAGTGGCAGCTGGAACTGCAAATCGATCTCGCTCGGGGGTGGCGTGGTAGACGTGGTGAAAGGTGCGTTGCCAAGGATGAAAGCTAGTCGCACGAGCATTGAGATGTTGTCGCCAAGGTGTCGGCACTCGAGCATGCGCTTCAAGTCGCCAGATGAGCGAGGCTTCCAGGTCAAAGCAGTACGTTTCTCCTTGGGCCAGATACACGTCTTCCAGACAGACTTGACGTGCTGTTGACGCATGAGGTTCTGGATCAGCATGCGGTACTCCCAATCATTGACATCGAAACCGTCTTCGAAATGTTTCGCAATGTGCTCAAAGTATTTGTCACGGCTTGCGCTGGCGTCATCAACATTGGATGCCTCGAAGATGCGGTCCTTGCAGGATGCAAAGCCACACGAGAAGACGACTTGGGGGCAGAGCTCCTCTCTGGCGGCGCTGTTAGGCAGGGCCTCCATGCGATGAGCTTCTTTGGCGTGGGTGCTATATGCGCGCTCGGTGGTGAAAGACAGGTGGCAGCCCTTGGTGCGGCATATCCAGACGACATCAGCGCCATGGAAGTTGTGCAGGTGCTTCTTGAAATCACTCTTTCGGCCAAAGCCCACGGGGTTGTTGTCCAAGAAGCACATGGGACACTGGTACTTCTTATTCATGGGGACGACAGGGCGCGGTGATGGATGAGAAGTCACATCGAGGCCAGGTAGCGGCGAAGCAATGCACATGGGTGAGTCGAGCCAAGTTCGATCTGTTGAAGGCCTGCCCAGGTCGGAAGATTCTGCGATAGAAGGTGGAATGTCGGCGATAGTGTCAGGCCATGTTGACTGTGTACGGATGGATGCAGCGTCCGATCTGGCTTGCGAAGCCTCAGAACTGGTCCAGGCCAGCGAGGGGACGCTGCCTGCACTGCTGAGCAGGGTGGTGGCAGAAAGGACCGACGAGCGGGCTTAAGTAGCACATGTTAGTACGTTTGCTCGGAGAGGGCGCCCTTTGGCAGAGCAGAATGAGAAGTTAAGAAAGTTGCTCTTACAAGAGCCTCCAGCACCGCTCAAGGCATTCAAGAGGCTGGACACGCCATAGCGCCGTACCAAACCGAGAAGTAGTTGTTGATCTTCCTCCGCAAGTGGTCGGATGGCAGTGTCTTCTGACGCGCCGAAGGGAAACATCGTCGCACGCGCGAGGAGAACTACGTTTCGTGAAACCGGCCTCCCCGCAAGGGCGATGGTGTTGTTCTACCAAGAAATGGTCGCTGTGGGGGGGCTGCCCAGAAAAAAAAGTCTCTGTCGTGCAAGTCTGTGTGTTCGCCTTCACGTGGTTGACGGCCTGTGTCCGAGGCGTAGGCGTCACGGGAGGAAGCGCAGGTTGCCTCCGAAGGCTTCGATAGGATCGTTGTCCGTGCTGTAGAATGGACCGATGGTGGCGTCTCAAGGACGGGAGAGCAATGGCAATTAAGACGAATCGAACTGGTAATATTGTAAGGCGGGAGCTCCGGTTGCTCAAAGTTTGTCCTGTCGGCTCCTACGTGGGGCTTTGTGTAGTTATAGACCAGGACGAGATGCGGTTGGCGGCGCGATGAAGCGAAGTGGGCGCGATTGGCGTCTCGGGTGCGAAATGTCGTCGCTCTTTAGGTAAGAGAATGGTACCAGCTGAACATTACGGTCTTCGGATGGAAGTGTTCGAGACTGTTTGGTAGCCTTCGCTATTCGCCCCAAAACTAGCCCAAGCAGGATTGAGATGGAAGGAGGGAGAGAAGACGGAGGCAAGTGTGAGAAGGAGGGCGCAAGGAGGAATAAAGATGGAACAGAGAGGGGGACAGGGAAGAGGGGAGGGATGGGGGGATTGCGGTTAGATAGGCGCTCTGGGGGGGGGAGGGCTACTGTACTGCGACTCTAACCTTTGCCTACTAAGTGCGGCCGGGGGGGGGAGGAGTAGCAGGAAGCAAAAGATTCACAAGAAGGGATAGCGGCAGAACAGGGGTGGGCAGTGGAGCCTGGGGCATGGGGCATGGGACAGAAGATGGATGGATGGGTGAGGACGTGGGAGTG